>JAOXYD010106691.1:0-38526 GCA_028565735.1 Pinacopodium congolense
TTACATCTTATAGGTAGGGACGGATCATATGAGTTTTTCCAATGGAGAGCTATTCAAATCTTTTGTTTTTTAAACTGGATGCACCCGCCACATTCTAAAGGTTCATGGAAGAAATCTTTGCAGACGTGAATGGGCATATTATGGAGGTATTTATGGATGATTTTATCATTTTTGGAGACTCTTTTGACCACTATTTGTTTAATTTAGATATAGTGTTTCAAAGAAGTGAGTCTCCTTTAATTTTGAATTGGTAGAAGTTCCATTTCATGGAACAAGAAGAAAGGGGATTAAAGTAGACTGAGCTAAGTGATTGAGAAACTCCTGACTCTTAGAAACATCAAGGGCATCCAAGCATTCCTCAGCCATGTAGGGTTCTACAAATAGTTTATTAAGGATTTATATTTTTTTCTAGACCCTTGACTAATTTATTAGTTAAATATGTGCGAGATTCCTATTTTTTACATTCTTTTTACAAGATAAAGAAGGCACTGACAACAACCTTATCTTCTTTGAATTGGTTATTACCCTTCAAAATCATGTGTGATGCTAGTGATTATGCCATTGATTGTGTGCTTGGGAAAAAAAAAAGAGAAGAAGCTCCATGCATCTATTATGTAAGCAAGACCTTGATGGGGGCATAACTGAACTACATTACTACTAAGAAGGAGCGACTTGTAGTGGTATTTTCTTGTAAAAAATTCATTCTTATCTTTTAGGCTCAAATTTTATTGTGTTTACAGGTTGTACAGTGTTTTGCTATCTTTTTTCCAAGAAGGATGGGAAGGAAAGGCTCATCTGATGGGTGCTCCTACTCTAAGAATTTAACGTTGAGATTAAAGATAAGAAGGGAGAAGAAAATGTTGTAGTGGACCATTTATCGAGACTTTAAAGAGAACATCATCATAAAGAAGAGGAGATCAAGGAGAGCTTTCCTGATGAAGCCTTAATAATGACAGAAATACCCTTTTCTTCCTTGGTTTGGGGATATTGCAATTTACCTTTTAGGTTGTATATTCCCCCTAATTTATCTCATCAACAAAGGAAGCACTTCTTATTCAAGTGCTCTCATTATATTTGGGATGAACCTACGCTGTATAAAATATGTGATGAAAGTTTGATTTGTAGGTGTGTCCCTAAAGACAAAATGTTAGAAGTTTTAACTTAATGCCACTGGTCACTATATGTAGGACACTATAGAGAGAACGAAACGGCTGCTCATACCTTGGATTGTGGATTTTATTGGTTAAACTTGTTTAAGGATGCTTGAGATTTTGTGTTGAGTTACGATAGATGTCAAAGAGTGGGACATATTTCAAAAAGGGATGAGATTTCACTCTCAAATATTATGGAAATGGAAGTATTTAATGTATGGGGATTAGATTTCATGGGACCCTTCCCATTCTCCCTAGATAACTCTTACATATTAGTTGGAGTGGATTATGTTTCTACATGGGTTGAGGTCATAACTAATCCAAAAAATGATGGAAAAGTAATTCAACAGTTCATCAAAATGATATTCACTAGGTTTATGGTGCCTAGGGCTATTATAAGTGTTGGAGGTAGTCACTTTTGTAACAAACCCTATGAAGCTCTTTTAAAGAGATATATCGTTCACCTTAAAGTGGCTACTCCAAACCATCCGCAAACTAGTGACCAAGTAGAGGTAGTGAATAGGGAGTTAAAGAAATTTTTGGAGAAGATGGTGAGCAATTCAAGAAAAGATTAGACATTGAAGTGAGATGATACCTTATGGTCTTACTAGAAAACTTTCTAGACTCCTATAGGTACAATTCTATATAGACTAGTGTATGGAAAAGTTTGTCGTTTACCTCTAGAATTGTCATAACTGCATGAATTGGAGGAGCTAAGGTATGATGCTTATGAAAATAGAAACTTTTATAAGGAAACGATGAAGAAGTGGCATGATAAGCACATTAAGAGGAAGGAGTTTAAGTGTGGAGACTTGGTTTTTTTATTTAACTCAAGACTTTGGTTATTTCCCATAAAGCTTAAGTTAAGATGGAGCAACCCTTTAAAGGTCTTCAAGTGTTTTATCATGGAGCTTTGGAGTTAGAGAATGACAAAGGTGAAATCTTTAAGGTCAACTAGAATCGATGCTAACTTACCTTTAAGGAGCTTTTTCAGATGAAAAGGAAGTGGTTTCTTTGCTTTCCTTTACCCTTATATGATTTCATTGAAGTTTGGTCAAGCCCATTACCTTAAATGAATCATGTTTTGTTTAGTCCTTAGATTTTTTAGTGTGTTGATTAATAGTTTTTAAGTTGTTTCTTGCTTTCATTCAATCTTTTCTTTTGTTTGATTGATGTTCCCTTGGGTTTTGATTGGTGTTATTGGGTTAATTTTGATGCCACAAATTGAGTTTGAACATTAAGAGTGACTTAGGATCAAGTTGGGGGCTTAACCATGTCAAAAAAATGCAAAATGGATCCAACTCCCAGTCACCCTTGTGAATACCAATCGAGTTGATTTTGATGCTACAAATTGAGTTTGAACATTTAGAGTGACTTAGGATCAAGTTGGGGGCTTAACCATGTCAAAATAGTGTAAAATGGATCCAACTATCTATCACCCTTGTGCACACCACCCCTATATGCACGATCGTGATAGGCAAGATATAAAGTCTCACCTGCCCCCTTTTTCCAAAAACCCTAAAACCCTTACCATTTTAACTTCATTTTCTCTCTCCGTCTGTCCTCTCAATAGGTTTGGCCTCCATACTATTTTTTCAAGGTTCATCCTCATTTTTCTTCAAGTTTTCATCAAATCTTGTAAGCTTCCTTAGATTTTAAGCAAAATTTTCAGATTTGTGTTGATTTTCATCTCCTTTTCCATGCTTTCTCCATGCTCCATGCAAGTTTCTCTCTCTATGGGCTGTATGTGTTTCTCTCTTGAGTTTTCTTACCTTCTGTATGATTTTTTGCAGGTTTTTGGTCATTATGCCACCAAGATTCAAGTCTATTTTGAGGAAATCCATTCCACCCATTCAAGCTAAAGTGGAAGGACAAAATGTTCAAGATATTTTTTTAAAATTATGGTGCCCCTTTCCTCATCTTCTCCAAGGAAGAAGGTGAAAGGTATGATCTCTTAAAGAATAGGAATATTCTAACACCTAGATACATTGGTTTTGATCTTTTAGAGGAGATAGGGCTGAAAGATAAAATTTTTAGATTATGTCGGAACGGTGCTTAGAAAAATTTTGTTTACATGGATTACCCTATTTTTCAAGAGCTAACACTTGAATTTTTCACCTCATTGTGTTATGGATTAGATTAAAAGGACTTTGGACAAGAAAAGTTTAAAAAAATTCTTCAGTTTTCCTAAAGCATAACTAGAAGATACCTATCAATAAATTTCAACCACAATTTATTTGAAATATTGATTTAATTGCCTAAATGGAATGCTTACAATGCTTCCAATGTATACATTATTAGTAATGAATGTTTTCTCCTGCATAAATGCATGTGTTATGTTATTTTTTCAAAGACTCAAAGCAACAAATGCTTCACTAGGGAATTGCTTTTGTTATGGTTCATAGATAAGAACGCTAAACCTTGCATGTTCTTCTATTTTTCCCATTCCTTGCTACATGCTGGGGCAATAAAGGGTACCTATTTAGCATGGGACACCTTGCCACTGCTTTAGTGCAACATTTTAAGATTGATCTTATTGGTTTAATCCCTCTTTCTTATAAGTATTTTTATGCTCCTTATTTGAACTTTCAGAGATATTGTGGCACAATAACATGAAGCTTCGAGATCTTAGAACTCATACTGTAGTTAAACACATGAGCACAGACGGAGCTTCAAGTTCTAGGCCTACTCCCAAATCTAATGATAATTTAAGCGAAGAATCTGAGGAGGCAAGTTAAGAGAAAGTATACACACTCATAGAGGAAGTAATAAGAGGACACAAGACTAGCTAGATCAAATGAATGCCCAAGTGCAAATAGTTGCTTATCATTAACATTACCTAGCCAAAAAGGTCTACAAATTATAGGAGTTGCAAGGACTCCACAAGTCGTATTCAACACCATCGCCCCTACCCCCTCCATAAGCTTTCTTACCTCTTTTTATTTATTTTTGTTTCATTGTTTTTTGTTTTTTGTTTTGCTAATTGCTTATTTTATGGCTTTAAATTGGCATTCTCTTCACACATTGAGGACAATGTGTCCTTCCAGTGTGGGGTGGTAGTCTTGGTGGTAATTTTTGTGTTTTGTTTTTCATTTTTCATTTCATTAAGGATTTCATTAAGGATGTATGTTAGGTTATTCGTATTAGGTGTGTCAAGTTCTTTGCACTTGAATCTTTGTGATGAATGTGTTATTATGAAGTTTTATCATTGTAGTTGGGATATTTGACTCCATTTTTTTAGATGATTTGAGTAATACTTCTACTCATATTAGAGTGCACTTAGATATTATTTATGTTTCCTCTTTATTGTCCAAAAGGAAAAAAAAGAAAAAAAAGAAGAATAAATCAAGAAAAACAAAAAAAAGAAGAAAAAAGAAATGAAAAGAAATGAAAAGGAAAGAATCATATGTAGTAGCAACAATAAGTGTTGAGTAGTTAGTATATTTACATGCATATCTCATAGGTACATTTTGTGTCTATTAGGCCTTGGTTTTAATGTGTTTTTATATGAATTTAATCCAATTTTAAGTTACATTCTTCCAATTTGATGTTAAAGTACTTAATTTTGTTTATAAATGTTGTACAATGCAAATAGAAGCCAATTCTCCAAGAAAATCTTAGATTATGCAGCAAAATGTCTAAAATTTGCTCTCCACTTGTTACAACTTGTTCCTACTTGTAGCCAACATATATAAGAAGCCTCAGAGATCATTTTTATAGAAGTTAGGATGGATTAAGGTAATAATTCAAATCCAAATTTAGGTTCTCTCTTCTTTAGCTAGTTTTTAGGTTTTTCTTTTTTTTTTCTTTTCCATGCTTTGTAGTTTGTATTTTTAGGTTGTTTTGAGGATTCCAAGGAATTGATTCACGTCTAAGGAAGCAGTCTATTAGTTTGTATCATCATTTGGTGTTTTCTAAATATTAAATCTCTAGTTTTATGCTCTCTTTGTTCATATTTATGTAAGAACACTAATTGCCTTTATTTGATCCAAATTTTCTTATTTATTTATGATGTTTTGAGCTTAATTCTAACTAAGAAAAAGTTTTGGAATCCCTTGAGTGAGTTTATAAAAAATGATTGGATGATAATCTTTGTTTGTTTGAGATCATAGTGCTTATTTTAAGTTGGCCACTTATAATATGATGTAAGATGGTTAAAGATCTGGAAATCTTTACTTTAATCATTGAAAAATGCTGTAAAAAAGATGGTTTAATTCAAGGATCAGAGAAATCTACCTTGGTTATCATAAAGATGCTAATCTTGAATATGGTTTTTAAGATTAGAACCTCCTAATCTTTAAGCCTACTTCTTATACTTGTGAGTGGACTAAATAGCTTTGTCTTGATTTAGTGAATGCTCTAGATCAAAAATTCTAATCCATTTCATAACTTACTTAAGTCATTTAGGCCTTGTCCTTAGTAAAATTTTCATTTGGTAATATTTAGGAAATTTTGAATGAAATTGCAAAGTTGGAAGTTCTTAAGTTTTTTTTAGTTAATCGAACTCTTTTAATTTAAAGATCTTGAGTTCCTTAGATAATTGTAATCCAATTGCCCTAGTATTCACACATTTCTCTATGTGTTCAACATTTCGGAGTCTTAAATGTACTCCACTTTATTACTTGCGAGAAGTACACTACCATTAAGTTAATTTGGATTTGAATTATAATTTCATATGAAATTATTGATTAATTTAAGGATAATTAGTGATACCGAATCAATGCAGTAAGTTTTTTATGCCATTTTCTGGGAAAATAGTTGTGATATTAGGAAAATATTGGTGTCAATTACTTTAGGGTGTAATTATTATTTATATTGTTTATAAGTGTGTTTGCCTTTATTTTTCTTTCTTATGTGCTTGTTTATTCTGTTTTCTTGTTTATTTGCATTTGCTTTTTCTTACTTTTAGCTTGGTTCTTCGCTTATGCTTCTCTTGAATATATGTTTAGTAAGAATCAAGTGCATTTATAGATGGAGCATCATGAGCATTTAAATGTTCAACCTCTTAAAGAACCCTCCATATTGGAATTGACCAGGTGAAATAGGAGTAGTCCTACGTCTAGCATTGTTAGGCCTAGGATAGACTCAGATGATTTTTAAATTCCACATGCTGTCATTTCTTTGATAAGGTCTTCTCAGTTTAATGGTTCATCCTTAGAAAATCCAAATGATCATTTAAGATATTTTATAGATATTTTCCATCTCTATAAAAGTTTTGGTATTTTAGATGATGCTCTTAGACTCAGATTATTTCCATTTTCCCTAAAATATAGAGCTTGCATATGGTTAAACACTTTTCATGTAACAGTCCAGTCCAGTCACCACCCTTGCCTACAGATATTATCCGCTTTGGATGGCCCATCAGGGCGTCACACCCGCACGGTTTTGCTTTTCCCAGGCCCATCTGGGCGTCACCGAGAAAACGCGTCCGCCACCACTTGAACTCAAGACTTATAACCTTAGAACACATGGTGACTACCATTAAGCCAGCGGACAATATTTGTAGGCAAGGGTGGTGACTGGACTGGACTGTTACATTCTAACCTAATTCCATCACCACTTGGGATGATCTTGTCCATAGATTCTTAGTTAAATTCTTTCCCCCATCCAAAATCACTAAATTAAAATTTTTATTTCATAATTTGAGCAATATAAGAGCGAGAGTTTGCATGAGTCTTGGGAGTGATTTAAAAGGTTTGGAAAAGAAGAACAAAAAAGAAACCTAACCTAAAGGAAGAAAAGAGGAAAAATATCCTAAGAGACTTGATTTATGTTTAAATTTAGGGTTAACTGATGAAGTCTTGATCTCTAAATCTTCTCTTATATGTCTGAAGCAAGTTGAAAGCAAGTAGACAAGTTGCAGTTAATCTAAATTGAAAAACTAGCTGGAAATGTCTTGACAGCTAGTTAAATGATACTTGGCAGGGAGTAAAACCATGTCATTTGACCCCTCACATTTAAATCTCTAGTTGAAGCAAAACGGTGGCTCCTGATAATAAAACGGTGGCATGATAGGTGTAAAAGTAGGGTATGATATGTACTACTTTTTTACTCCTTTTTTTAAAAAATTTCTATTGCGTTTTCTAGATTTCGCTCACTTTTAAGCTCCAATCTATAAAGTAAACGATTTCAAATATAAATCAAACAATGTAGCATCAATTTGGAGTAAATGTGCATTAAAACACATTAGAAAACATTATAAATTATACACTTATCAAATTTACATCAAATAATTAAAAAAAACATGATGAAATGAACCCTTACTAAGGACAATTTGTCTTAAGTTTGGAGGTTAAGATTAACATGCTCTATCATTTATTCAAACATTTGATTGGTTATAAGTCCGATGGTGATTGCTTGATTTTGATCATTAATGGATTGTTAATTGTAGTATTTTAATTTAAATGATGTTTTTTTATTTATATAAGAATTGATCAACTCTTAGATGGTTTCTAACCTAAAATGGTTTCTTTTTCTTTTTCATTTTGCATGATTTACATGTGTTTTGGTTGACCTTGGTGTATGATTCAATTTTCTAATGACATGGCATATGAAATTTCATATGAATTTTTATTGGATTGTAATTCATTGAAAAAAAGTGTATGTATTATAAGAATTTTCACTTTTTTGGCTTCGTACTGATAAAAAGTTGAAATTTGTGAGTAGAGCTAGTAGCCTTTTGCGATTATAATCTATTTGAGTAACTGAAGTTGTTCACAATAAAATGTTGACTTTCTAGTTAAAAAAAATAGATGACATCTAAAAAATGCCAAAAAAGGGTAACTAAGTTGAGTAACTGGGGGAGATTTATAACAAAGTGTTTGCTATCATGTCAAAAGGCAAAATGAATCCTAAATAATTTCTCTAAGATGTAATTTAAATTATGTTTTGTTTTGCCTTAGGACATCCTTGATCAATATTGCACGACAATTTATATGAAACTACTTAGACACTTGACATTGTGTATTAAGGATTGCCTCTTTACTAACAGTATGATTGTGTTTGAAAACAATGTTTTTATCATAAAAGAATTGTAACATGTGAGATAATCAAAAGCATTGATTTGATATTTGATTTTACTCAATTAATATTTTACTCTTAATAAATGTTCCACTTAAGTCGTTGCTCGAGAAGAAACAATGGCTTAAGTTGGGGGGTATTTAATAGTACCTTAATTAGACATCATTTGTACATTATTCTAGAATGATTATCTTAGGATTGAAGCACAATTGCATGTAATTTGAAGGCTTATTTGGTTAATCCTTACATAAGATGCTACTTAAGAACTTTTCTATGATTGTTTCTATTTTATAGAAATTTTTTAGCTTTTTAAGGAACTTTCGGAGTTAGGAGAGCTATGGAATCAATTTAAAGAGTTATAACATTATGTTATTAAATTCCACATCAAATTTCAAGGCCAAAGGAAGAGGTTATAGTGAAAAGATGAAAAAGTGACTAAAGTTAGAAAACTAGCACTAGTTCATGTAAATGGGCTCCAAGTTCTTTTTAACCTAATTTTTCATCTTTCCAAAGAGTTCTTTGCCCCTAGAAAACTCCAAGAAGCCACCAAGATCAAAGAAACGAATACTAAGTCATCCTATTAAGTTTTTCAGCAATATTGAAGGAAAAACTAAGATAAAAACATAGAGAATTCAAGATCAAGAGTGGATTTGGCAATTAGACTCATCAATAAGTTAAGGGGTTTAAGAGCTTTAACCACGGGCTTCTCTATCTTTTTTTCTTTTTATGATAATCTTTTGTGTTCATAAAATGTTTTGGAACTAAATTTCTTATAGGATTTGGATTTTTGTTAACCCTAAGACATAGTGTTACATTGTTTATTTCATTTAATATAAAGGTCTAGATTTTCTTTGAATTGCCTATGGAATCAATATTGGTTTTTGAATTTTTTGTGACCATGGAAATTCAATTTCAAGTACATGATATCATATGCTTAAATAGACCAAATCAAATATATGAATAGATTAGGCATAAGTTATGCATCTTGCATGGAGTCCTTGACCATAGGCTTTCATGAGATGTTGAACTTAGGTCTGAGTTTAATCAAAATAATAGGTTCCATAAAACTTATTAATATATTCAAATGATGAATTGATGTAGTATGACCAACCGTTTGATTTGTTAAATTTTATAGAAATTTTATTACTTGACTGTGAACATGTCTCATAAATTGAGGGGACATACAGTCTAAGATAATCTGGAGAGTATATTAAATCAAAGTTAAGTGACAAATACATCATAACAATCCAGATCCTAACTTCATCATTGCTTATCAAATCTTATGAGATTGTCTTTGGATCAGCTTTTAGTTTATTTCTTTCATTTTAATCAATCTATTAATAAATCATCTTTTGAGTAGGTTAGATAATAGAGATAGGAATTCATTGATATTGCAGTCCTTGTAGATCGAGAACCTAGACTTACAATAGCTTTACTACTTAGCCATGGGTGCACTTGCCTTATCAATTAGCCATAGGTGCACTTGCCTTATCAACTAGCTTTACTACTTAGGCACACTTAGCACACATCAATTATCCCACATCGTGATCAAACCTAGATGAAGAGACTTCAACCTTTTTTAGCTATATCTCTGAATGAAAATGGTAACGACCTCGATCTAGTGGAGAAATCTAAAGCTCCATTAATCTTAAAAGTGATACATATCACAAAGCAGTTGGCTATGTGAGCACCTTTGGATCTTCATCGGGTAAACCATCGAATTGAATTAATTGTTGGATCATTGAGATGACATTCATCTTTATCTCAAAATTGTTCATATTTATAAAAGGACTTACAATATTTGAATGTATCCTACTTGATTGTGTCCCATAGATTGATGGCCTTACATAACTTGGTATAGACCTTAGCCTATGTTCGTCTTGCATGTCTACCCGTCCTTGATTTAAAATTCATGTTTCTTCTTCTTGTTTAAGCCATTCTTGGCGAGTCCTTCTCACAACCCTTTCAAGTTCAGGTTCAACTTCTACATGATTTAAAGTAAAACTCCTTGTTATAAACCTAAAAAATGCAAAATTGTTAAATTCAAATGCAACACAAATGAAACACGAGTGGACAAAGTGCATCACAAACATGCAAATGCAACATGCAAGATAAAAACAACATGAACAAATAATAAAGAGATCAAATTAGTAGCTCTAAATCCTCCTAGTATCACTAATGACTTTCTCAGTAATGGCATCAAAAACTTGATGTGTGCGTGTATTTAGTATAATGATATGTTAAAATTGCTTAATTGTATGTTTAATCTAAGTTTTAAAATAAAAAAACTGCTTCTATACTATGCATAAATATAGGCAAGTGCACTTATCGTTTTTCATAATATAGTGAAGAGTTGAGTATTGATCCTATAAGGAAGTATTAGAGACCATTATTTCTGATGTTGAGTTATTATGCAACCTATCTAATCGATAATTTTTAAAACAAAGATTAAAACAAATTAGCCTAATTTACAAGTTAGGAATCAATGTATTGATATTAAGGTGTTAAAGAAAACTCAATCTAAAGATTGTAATGAAGTAAAGAACAAGTTCATATCTAAATTATATTAAGACAACTTCTGCATTCAAATAAATATATGTTTCCACCAATCATAAAACCACAAAATATGATGAAATATAGTTAGTTAAAAGATCATCAATCAATTCATACACAAGTTGTTCAATTTAGTTAAACCCAAAATGTGATTGTTCTTGAGAAATAATACAATTCAAAATCCAAAGAAATAATGAATGCAAGACTAAATGAAACCAAAATGGAGATTTAGAATGTTCGTAACATGAAAACTTCCCTTACAAGACATTTTACAACTAGTCTAATAGCTTAATCTTCCTTAACACTTTGAATAAAAAAATCAATAATAGATAAAAGAAACAATGAAAACCAACTTAGAAGAAACCAAAGTATGAGAAACCATTCATCCAAGTCTTCTTACTATTAGCCCAAACATTCTCTTTTCCACCTCACTTTGGGACCAGATATGTGTTTTTATTCGACCCATAATGATGATCTTTAGACACATAATAGTTCCATTGTTATCACCATTGTGATTCTCCAGATCCATAATAGTGATACTTGTAAACATATAATGACACTATTGTTTCACCCACGTTATGCTCATGAAAATGCCACCAATTTTGCTCCTTTTTGTTATTTTCATGCCTTGAATGCATCCAATACCTAAATATCATAGAAGCACACTATAAGGAGCCTAAAAGAATAAGTGATGTGCTAAATTAACTAAAAAATTCATTAATAAACCTATACATTTTATACATCATCAATCCTATTGCCTTATTGTAGCTTTTAATCTCCTGAGGAGAGTGGAGGTAAGGAGACACCCTCCAAGGCACCACATAACCCATAGTATCCCTATCTATCTATCCCTTTCACTCCTATGCCTCCTAAATCCCCTACTAGCACCAACATTCTTTTGAGGATGGAAAGTAGGATGGTAGCTTTAGGAGGTCATATGGGTTATATGCAAATTCAAATGGTCTGTATGGAGAGCCAATTAGATAAGCTATAGGATCACCTACAACTAGAGATTATAGACACAATACTTAGAATTTTTTATTGCACACATTTATTTTGCTCATTTTTATTGTTTTTGTTATCAGTATGCTCATTCTACATTTGATGCTCATAGATGTACTCTCATATATTTACGATATCGAAACTTTCTTATATGCTTTTGTTTATTTTACTTTTTATGTTATTTTTATATTATCATATTAGTTATAAAAAGTCTCTATACACATTCAATGGAATCTTATATACGTCATCTATTATTCATGAGAGTATTCATGTTCCTATCTTTACATTTTTAGTGTTTTTATTTTTATTTTTTAAAACTAAGGTCAATATTCAACTTAAGTCTGGGGGAGGGAACTATAATTAGGATTTGATTTTCTTACACTTGATATTGTTGTAAAACTAAAAATGATTTCAATTTTGTTATGATTTTCTCAACAGTTAATAGTTGTTTCTCTTTGATAGAATATTATTGAAATTATTCATTATGATTTTGATTTTTTTAGTGATTTGAGATGTGTATGTGACTGATTGGGATTTTTTATGAACAAGTGAGTTTGTAACTTTGAAAGACGGATACTTAATTCACTTTACTATGTGTAATTTATATAACATTCGTGATTGTTACTTCTTTTAAGCATGTTTATCATCTGAAACTGATTAAAAGATAATTAATTTGTGTTTTTTATGAATAAGTAAAAAAAATGTTAAATCCCTTTGCTAGCTTCATGTAAATGTAAAAAAAAATCTATGACAAAGAGTGTTGTAACTAACTAGTTAATGTAGGTGATTTAGTTAAGTAACTAGGATATTCGTGATAAGTTGTTTATCTTCACATAAAAAGATTAGGTGACTTCTCATTTAAACCCTAAAAGCTCACATGTTAAGTTTCATAAATAAATAAATAAATAAGTGGTATGAATATAATTGAAAGTCAAAATATATTGTCAGAATATATTTGTTTATGTGTATACATTTCATACATAGAATCAAATTTTGTGAATTGAGTTAAAATATTGATTACATATCATCTTGATAACCCATTATGATTGAATGACTAATGAAGAAGTTTCAATGATTATTATAATAATAACAATTCTTTTTCTATAATTATTTTACATTTGAGATAAACTGATGAATATCATTGCTCGAGAAAAATCAATAATTCAAATGTGGGGGAATTGATAGGAGTGCAATCTAAGTATTTTTTTTATATAATTTTTTATACTTTCACCACTATTTTGGTATTATATTTTCCAATTTATATGTATTTTTGTCTATTTTGTAAGTTCATGTCGAAAAGAGAAGAAATGTGCTAAAAGGATTAAGTGTAATGCATTTTTTAAAAGAGAAACGTGTTTCTTTAAAGGCATCATTAGTATCATATGCAGATCACCATTAACGCCATTGATGTTTAAGGAGAAGTAACATTCTTTTATCAATCTTTTAGCTAACTTTGTTATTATTATTATTCTCTCTTTTAAATTTGGCTTTTAGTTTTCAGTAGTTTAGTGCCTTCAATTGATTGATTCCAGACACTTTTTAGAAATTAAGGAGTTGAGGCATATGATTCTGAGTTAGAATTCAGACTAGAGCTAGATCTGATGTTTTCTAAACTCTTTATTTCATTGTATTTAACTCCTTTTTTTAATCAATTAATATGTGTTTTATGTTTAGTATTTTGTGTTCTTTGATTAACATATGCAACTAAATTTCTTAACATCAAAGTTTTGGTTACTAGATGCTTTAATTTATTAATTTTTCATGAATTAGAAGCCATTCTTTGTTTAGTCGAGTGCTGAATTATTTTCAATAAACTAGCAACATAGTGTAGATTCATAGATAATTAAGGATTCACTAAATTTACCATAGCTATTTGAAAAATAAATAAAAAATAGTTTAAATTAGTGAATGAACAAACTCTGATTAATTGTAAAAGACTTAATTCTAAAATAAGAGTTGTTAAGATTAAACTTCACGATATTTATATTTTTCCCTTAAGTTCGTTAAATGACCAAAAAAATGAAATAAGACCGATAGAGATAGGGCATGGTCTTAAACATAGCTATGTTTTGAATTCATAATTATGGGATGATACTTAGACTCAATTATGATCCACTATATTACTTGTGATAGGTATGATTTCCTATAGATTATTCTTAAGATAAAACTGACATAAAGAGATTAGTATAGGAAGACCACAATAATATCATTATCTTATTATTTATCAAAAGAGGACCATAAAGCTATTAAATTGGGATCTAGCTTATGTGTCTATATAAATGTAAAGAAAGAAATGATAGGAAATTCAAAAGGACCAAAAGAAAATGCTACACCTTCATCCAAACCACCCTAACATGGATCAAAGAGCTACTAAAGATTCATCAAGTTAATCTACATCTTAATGCAAATATACTAGAGAGTAAATTAGTCCTCTCACTCACAAATTCATTTGAGTTACCTCAACATAGACTAAAGAGTTATTAAAGATTCAACAAGTTGCTATCCTCGGTCCCAACTGATAGACTTGATTTTTATAACATATTTTCCTCCATTTTAAGCTAAATTGTTATATAATTGATTAAATTTGATGTTTATTAGCTTAACTTTGTGTTTGATTGATGCACATTGCAGTTGGAGTTCATTTAATTCAAAAAATATGATAAAAAGGCTACTAAAATTCTAAGTTTTAAGAGAAACGGTGGGTCAAGAGAGGCACCGTTCAACTCTGTTAGGCGTCGTTCTACCCTCGAGTCAAAGACTATAACAGCCTTTCAAGTTTCGTTTAAGTAGCAATCAACACATTTCCTGCAGGATCTTCTTCTCCACTTGTTGCAACTTTCCCTAATTGCTCTCCACCTGCAAATGACATAAATAGGAGCTTGCGAACCCATTTGTCCAATAATAGATAGAGAAAAAGACAAAAATTAGAGAGAAATCCGATTGAAAGAATCTTAGGAGAAACCTAGGGTTATTTTCTATTGTTCTTCATGTTTTTAATCTTGTTTTGCATATCTGTATTGTAATTTAGAGTTGTTGAATCTCAATACACGTGAATCAACCTTATAAACGTGTTTAGAGCTACAAATTGGTGCACTTTAACTGATTTTTATCTATTATATTCACTTTTCTTTATTATTTGAGCAAGAGTATGCTTAATATGATGAGTTTGATTTATTTCTTACTTCATATGAGTTGTTGATCCTGTTATTGTTTGGGATTTGATCCTCAAATGATCTGAACATGTGTTAAATATGTTTTTTTGTTAGATTAAGGGTTGTTCTTTGCTTTTGGAAGGGATTAAAACTTGTTTTACACTAAACATTTACGATAAAGTTAAGAAATAAGTTAGGATACGAGAAATATACCTAATTTATTGGAAAAATCCTTAAGTAGCCTGATTTAAATCATTAAATAACAAAACCTTGATTTATTTTGATTATCAGAATCTGGAAATTGGAATTTTTGGATTTAAACTTCTTGGTTTTAAAGCCTTATGCATAAGATTGTTATATAACCAAACTCCAACTTAAGTATTTAGAGATTAAGCCTTGTCTTAACTAGAGAATTACTTAGATTGAGTGAAGTGATCTTAAAATAAGTTCTTTAATCCACTTTTAGTCCACTTGGGTCATTGAAGAACAAATTCCTAACCAATTTTTTCAATTAAGACAACTTCCTTTTTATAGAACTAAGTTATTATGCATAACTTGGATGTTCTGAATTTGTTTGATAATTCTTGTTTATGATTGCACTCAATTGAGATTCTCTAGATAATTGCGACCAAATTTGCCTTAGCAGTTCCAATTTTAGCAAAGCATCCCTATGAGAATGATACTTGGATCTTCAATTTACCTCTACTTTATTACTTGAGACCGGCGTACTTGCCATCAGTGTTGGTTTGAATTGAATTAAGAAAAGAGTGTTAAAAAAACATCATTTTGGAATTAATTTGGATGAAATGACATTTATAGAAACCGACTATCAAGTTTTTGGAGCTGTTTCCAGGGAATCGATATTCCTAATTGGAATACTACGAAAAATTTGAGAATATTAGTCTAGAGTTGTTAATATTGTTTAAAGTGTTTATATTTGTTTCTATTGCTTTATTTAGCTTTTTTGTGTTCTTTTTTTTTTAAATTGTATTTTTATTTAGTTTTAATTCTTGTTTGGTTTTAAATTTGTATGCATATTTGGGGATCAAAACTCGAGAAGCTTGAATTTGATTCGAAACTTCAGCGATCACTTAAGAAACAAAGAAAAGAAACTCAAGTGAGCATGTCTGAATTCATATGAGTAAAGACCTCTAGTAAACAATCCTTTGATTGATCACTTGAATCAGACATGGACCCACTTGAACCAATATAAAATAGACCTGTTAAGGTGCTAGACCCTTAACTATGAGAGATTTAGCTTTAGGAAATAGAGAGCAACGTATGGCTAGCATTGTGCGGCCTAAGGTCAATGCCAATAACTTTGGAATCCCACATAGCATTATTTCAATGGTTAGAGCTTCACAGTTTGGTGGATTAGCTTTTGAAGATCCAAACAAACACTTATAAAACTTTCTAGATATTCGTGATCTTTTTAAGAGTAATGAAGTTCTTGGTGATGCTATTGGAATCAAATTGTTCCCATATTCCCTTAGAGACAAGGCTAGAACATGGTTGAATACACACCCACCTGGTTCTATTACAACATGGGATGATCTAATGAAGATATTCTTAGCTAAGTTTTCCCTCCTACAAAGATTTCAAAATTGAAAATAGAAATTAGCTACTATGTTTAATATGAAAATGAGAGCTTACATGAGGCGTGGAATAGATATAGAGAAATGTTGACCAAATGTCCTGGCCATGGTTCCAATACCTAGCAACAAGTGGATATCTTTTATATAGGCCTTACACCCTCTACTCGATGCATTATTCATGCTATTACTGGAGGTAGTTTCATGCATAAGACTTCAAAAGAAGCCTATCATTTGATAGAAGAGATGGTGAAAATTAGTTTTCAATATAATTCTGAATGCCATCTAAGAAAGCCACATGGGATGCATGATATTAATGACACAGTTGCTTTAGCAGCCCAGATGTAGTTGTTGAACAAGAAGTTAGATAATTTGGTTAGTAGAGTTGGAAGTAGTGGACATGCAAACCAAGTAAAATGTGAACAATGTGATAACTGGTCTCATGCTTTAATAGATTGTCAAGTACGCAGTCCCTTTGCTCAAGGGCTTGATCAAGCCCAATTTGTGAGCTATAATAACAAAAGGAACAATCCTTACTCCAATACCTATAACCTTGGATGGAGAAACCAGCAAAATTTTTCTTGAAATGTTTAAGAAGTTACATATTAACATCCCATTTGCAGAAGCCATACCACAAATTCCAAGTTATACAAAATTTTTAAAGGACATTCTTTCCAAGAAGAGTAAATTAGATGAATTTGAAGCTGTTAAGTTAAATGAAGAATGCTTTACAATCCTATTAAGGAAATTGCCACCAAAGCTAAAGAATCCTTGTAGTTTTACCATTCCTTGTGCTATAGGAAATTTACAAATAGAGAGAGCACTTATGAATCTTGGTGCTAGAATTAATTTGATGCCCTTCTCTATTTTTAAGAAATTAGGATTGGATGAACCAAAACCTATAACAGTTTCATTATAATTGGCAGATCGTTCAATCACTGATCAACGTGGGATTCAAGAGTATGTGTTGGTTAAGGATGATAAGTTTATATTTCCCGTGGATTTCTTAGTGTACGATATGGAAGAAGCTAGCAAGGTGCATATCATTCTTGGAAGGCCATTCATGGCCACAACACGTGCACTAATTGATGTGGATGGTGGTAAATTAATTCTAAGATTCTAGGAAGAAGAAATAGAGTTTGACATGACTAAGGCAATGCAACATTCAGTGGATAGTGATTGTTGAAATTTTATAGAAGTTCAGCATCGCTTAAGTGACCCTTCATTTAAATTGTGTTCGGATTCATTGCAAAAAGTATTGATTCATTCTCAATCGATAGATCCAAATGAAAATGAAATAACTGAAGTTTTAGAAGCTCTAGATGTAAGGAAGCTCTCTTCAGGATGGCATCCTTTGAAGAGATTTAAGACTTTGAAGAGGCTTATAAAGCCTTTACCAAAGCCATCAATAGAGGAGCCACCTAAATTAGAGTTAAAGCCTCTTCCTGCTCATGTAAAATATGATTTTTTTAAAATCCTCCTTCATAATTGCCAGTGATTATTTCATCAAATTTAGATGACAACATAGAAGACAAGTTGTTGAGAGTTTTGAGAGAGCATGTTAAGGCTATAAGTTGGAAAATTTCAGATATTAAGGCATTGAGCCCTTCTATTTGCATAATAAGATCATTATGGATGAAGGCAGTAAGTCTTTTGTCCAATCACAGTAAAGATTAAACTCAAACATGAAGAAAGTTTTCAAAAATGAATTTATAAAGTTTCTAGATGCCAGAATCATCTATCCAATATCTAATTCACCTTGGGTTAGCCTAGGACAAGTAATGCCAAAGAAGGGAGGCATTACGGTGATTCAGAATGAGCAAATAGCATCAAGGAAGGTTACTAGTTAGCATATGTTCATTGACTACCAAAATTTGAATCACACCACTAGCAAAGACCATTTCCCACTTCCTTTTCTTAATCAAGTTATAAAGAGATTAGCGGGGCACAGTTTTCATTATGCACTAGATGGGTATAATGGATATTTACAAAACCCAATTGCTCTAAAGGACTAAGACAAAACAACATTCACTTGTTCTTACAGAATATTTGCATATAGGCATATGCCTTTTGGGCTATTTAATGCCCCTGCCACTTTTCAATGCTGTATGTTAGCCATTTTTACTGATATAATTAAATCGTGCATCGAAGTTTTATGAATGACTTTTTAGTGTTTGCAATGTCTTTTGATTCTTATCTAGAAAATCTTGATAAGGTGCTTAAGAGATGTGAAGAGACAAATTTAGTTTTGAATTAGGAAAAATGTCACTTCATGGTGCAAGACTATATAGTATTGGGTCACAAGATATCCAGTAAAGGTATAGAAGTAGAGCCGACAAAGATAGAGGTAATTGCTTAACTCTTACCTCCGAATTCAGTTCGAGCAATTAGAAGTTTCTTAGGACATGCTGGATTCTACAGGAGGTTTATAAAGGATTTTTCTAAAATCTCTAAACCTCTTATTGATCTTTTGACTAAGGATGCATTATTTAATTTTGATAAAAAGTGTATGCACTCTTTCGAGCTTTTAAAGTCAAAACTTAAAAGTGCACCAATTCTACTCTCACCAGATTGGTCTCTTCTTCTATTGATGTAGTTCTTGGGCAAAGAAAGGATAAGATATTTCATCCTTTTTACTATGAAAGTAGGACATTAAATGATGCCTAAAAAAACCATACCATGATTGAGAAGGAAATTCTTGTTATTATCTTTGCATTTTACAAATTTTGATCTTACTTGGTGTTCTCAAAGGTAACAATATACACTGATCATACATCATTAAAGTATTTAATGACCAAACCATATGCAAAACCGAGGTTGATCAGATGCGTTATGTTGTTGCAAGAGTTTGATATCACAATCAAGGATAAGAAAGGTGAAAAAAAAATTTTGTTGATCATTTGTCAAGATTAACTAAGGAAGTTATGCAAAAAGGTGCTGAAAATAACATTAAGGAGATGTTTCCTGAAGAACATCTATTAGCAATTAATGATGACTTGTCCTGGTATTGTGATTGTGCCAAATATTTAGTCAGAGAAGTTATTCCTTATAATTTTTCTTATAAGAAAAGAAGGAAGTTCCTTTTTTTATATAAAGAAATTTCTTTGGTATGATTCGTTATTATACAAAATATGTGGTGATGTCATTATAAGAAGATGTGTGCCTAATGATGAAGTGCTTCCTATTTTAACTCACTATCATTCAAGGGAAGTTGGAGGACACTTTAAGCCATCTGGAACTACACATAAAGTTCTAGAATCAGGATTCTATTGGCCCACATGATTCAAGGACGCATTTCACTTCATAAAATCTTGTGACAAATGACAAAGAATAGGAAAATTTTCAAGAAGACAAGAAATGCCATTGAATAACATTTTGATCTGTGAGATATTCGATGTCTGGGGCATTGATTTTATGGGTACATTCCATAAATCATTTGCCAATCAATATATTTTAGTCGTAGTCAATTAAATTTGCATTACTCACGAATGATGCCCAAAGGGTAGTAAAGTTCCTCAAGAAGAACATTTTTACAAGATTTGGTACACCTCGAGCTATAATTAGTGATGGAGGATCTCATTTTTTTAATAAAATTTTTGAATCTCTCCTATCTAAGTATGGTGTAAACCATAAAATTGCCACCCCATATCATCCACAAAAAAGTGGTCAAGTGGAAGTGTCTAATCGAGAAATTAAAAGAATCTTAAAAAAGACTGTAAATGCATCTAGAAAGGATTGGTCTTTTAAATTAAATGAAGCATTATGGGTGTATCGTTATGATTTTAAGACTCCCATTGGAATGTCTTCATATTGTTTAGTGTATGGTAAATCATGTCATTTTCTTCTGGAATTGGAGCATAAGGTATTTTAGGAAATCAATTTCTTGAATTTTAATGCAAGGATAATTGGTGAATAAAGGTTATTGTAATTGAATAAACTAGATGAATTTCTCCTTAATGCCTATGAAAATGCCAAATTATATAATCAAAAAACAAAGAAATGTCATGATCGAAATATTGTTCCTCGTGATTTCGAAATTGGTGACAAAGTTTTGGTTTATAACTCTCAATTGAAGCTATTTCCTAGAAAGTTCTAGATGGACTGGCTCTTACAATGTGTTTAAAGTTTATCCTTATGGTACCATTGAACTCTCAAATAGACAATCATCTTTTAAAGTCAATGGTCAAAGGGCCAAGCTTTATGTACCTAATAGGGTCAATGATCAATTTGAGGTTCTTACTCTTTTTGACCCCTCTTAGGTTGTTTAGTCTGTTAATTTTATTAGGTTAAATTGTTCTAGTTCTTTCTTTTTAGTTATTTTAGTCTTCCTTTAATTCTTTCCCTAGGTTGTTTTACTTAAGTTCTGTTGTTGTTCTTTAGTTTTATTTGTTTTTGTTTTAGTCTTTTTTTTCTATTTAATTTAATTTTCTTTTTATTTTTCTTGTAAGTTGTTTTTACTTGTTTTAGTTTGTTTAAGTTTTTTTTTGTTTAAAGCCTCTTACTTAGTTTGCTTTAGTTTTTTTTTTAAAGCTTTTGCGTTCTTTCTCTTTAATCTTAGGTTTTGTTATTTTCTTTTGTAAAAATTTAGTTTTTAGTCTTGTTAGGTTTCTTTTTAGTTCTTTTAATTATTTCAGTTATTTAAATTAAGTCCTTAGCTCTTTTTATTTTCCTTTTAGTTTTTGGTTTTCTTTTAAAAGCCTGAGTCTAACTAACTCTTTGAGACTTAAAATTGATGTTTTCTTGGCTATATTTTAAGTTATTTAGCTAGGAAATCATTTTATCTTTGTTTGGTATTAATTTGGGGTCAACTAGACATGATTTAGAGCTAGAATCTGAGTTGGAGATCAATTTCAGGACTACAACGAGACACCCAAATGACTAGCTATTCAGCTTGAACCCACAGTTCTGCTTTTTGAAGGCTTAAGCGGCGAGAGGAGAGCGGAGCCGTTTAGCTTTTCATAGGTCACCGTTTAAGTTCCATAAAGGCTAGGAAACGACACAGTTTTGGCATATCACTGTAGCTCCCTCTCTCTTCTTCTCTCTAGGCGAAAACTGTCCCCTTTGCCCTAAATCCTTGATTTCTTGCTCAATTATTAACCAAATTCAATAATTTTTTTGTACAAATCTCATAAATTTCAAGCTCTATCTGATTTTGGAGTTATTTTGAGCAAAAATCACCTCTTTTTGTCTCAATTTTATGTATTCCTATCTGAAGGTCTAATATGTGTCTTAAACAATTCCATGGCGCTTCTTGTTCACGAAAGAGGGCAGCTAGAGATGATTCTGATTTTACATTCCCAAAAATGCGGATTGGTATGATACTCGTCTACCAAACAAGTTCATAGATGAGAATTCTCTAGCACCTACCTTGGATGCAAAATTTCTAGTTAGTGTTGTATTTCGTACGTTGGAATGGGATCCTATTTTGGTTCTGGTTGATCCTTATTATCCCATCCTCGTTCTTGAATTCTATGCCAATATGGAAGAGAAGGATGCTGAATACCTTGTCGACATCGAATCTACAGTTAGAGGAGTACCTATCAACCTCACCCGAGCTTCACTTTCTCATTTACTTACTACACCAAATGTTGGTGAGCCTTATCATCATCGAGTGGATAGGATCCATCGTGATGATGTCAAGTCGGATCCCATATTTGCTTTTGAGGCTACTTGTATTGCTTTGGGTTTAATTCAGCCTCCGGTGAAGGATTATTTTCTGACATAACAATTATTTGTTCTGAGACATATTGTAGTTGCGCTTATCAGTTCAAATGTTCTATCTCGTTCTAGTGGGCTGAATGAGATAAGGTATGATGACATCTACCTTTTGCATAAGATTTATCATGGACTAGGAGCCATCGAAGGATTTCCATTGGCATCATTCATTCTTCAAAGCATGAGGTCTGTGGTTCGATCCTTGCATGCCACTATGAATTTTTGCTTTACCGCATTGATTACTAGAGTACTCTCTAAGGCTAGTGTTTCATTTAAGGGCTAGAAGATTATTCATCCTATGCCCACATCCATTCTTGGCTACCTTTGCCTAAAATCTTGGTGATGTGGCAAGGTTGGAGGTATTTGGTGCAATCTGTCTTGGCAGCCACTTCAACCAATTAAACATGTTAATGCTGATCATAAGCCTCCTCCTCTACCTATTCCAGTTGAAGACATGACTGAAGGCATGGATGAAACTTCTTTAGAATCTACTTTGCCTGCTCTTTGTGTTCGTCGTTCAATCCATAGACCTTTTCACCCAGCCGCTAGTAAACTTGCTCCTATATATTATTCTTCAAATTAGCTGGATTGTATCAAACAATGCATTTCTCATGTAGATTCCCAACAAGATCTTCTATCTTCTCATGTCGAAGATGATCTTTAGCAGGTCGAGACAGTTCAGAGCTAGATTTAAGCTCTATGGGATTTTGTTCATGATAGGTTACCTCCTTCGAGTTAGCTAGTTTCTTTTAGCTATTATGATATCCCTTTTGGTTCTAGGCTAGTCCTTTTGATAAGGTTTTTTTTATTTTGAATGACCCTCTCTACTTTTCTTTTATGTATTTCCTTTTCATTGTTTTTAGTTCTTTTGTTCTTTTGATGTATGCTCCCTTTTGGGTACCTTATTAATATATTGATGATATTGGAGCATTCTTTTATTCTTGTGTTGAGCTTGTGCTTTCATATTTAATATATTTTGTCAACTGCTGTTCTCAATGGTTGTGTATGCCTTGCTAATTCAAGTCAAAATTTTCAAGAGTTACGATCATTATCCAGGTGTTCTCTATTCCTTTTCTCCTGCATTTTGTTTATCATTTTCATTTTATAACATGGGAGGACCAATGTTTATTTTAAGTGTGGGGGAGGGAATAATGTTATTTCATGCTTGTTTTTACTTGTATACAAATTTATCTTTTTATCATTCTTTTCCAATTAAGTTATGATGCTTTTTAAAAAAAATTAATTTCGATCTTGATCCTATCGTTGGCAAGTTTTCCTTTTGAATTTCACTCTTTTGACATAATAAGATGTTATCCTTTTGATTTTGATGAATGATGAGCTTTTGATCTTAATTTATTTCATCCTTTCGATAAGTAAGTCTTGTTGATTTGCTATGACATTCCAATTCTAAACTAAATCTTTCTAGGCTAAATGTTTCATCTTTGATGCAATTTAATTATTCTCTTTCAAAACAAAAGAAAAAAATTGGGAAAATGCAAACAAAAAATGATAAAAAAGGTGAAAAAGAAGAAATGAAAAAGAAAATGAAAGAAAAGTGCAAGAAAAGAAATGAAAGAAAAAAAAGAGTGAAAAGTTAGCATTATTTCATTTACACTGCTGATTTCTAACCAATTGGTTAGAGGTTATGAGTTGTGTAAAAAGCCAGTTGATGAAAGGTTGATCATTCTAGTAAGCCAGGGGTTGTTCACCATAAACTGTTTACCTTTGAGTACAAAAGATGAGTGACTTCTCAACTCAAGCTAGGCTCACCTTGCTTTTTCTTTTTAGTGCAAATATGAATTTGTGTTCATTGATGTCACTTCTTGCTTGATTTATATTCATTTTATGATTGAAATGGACTTTTGATCTTAGGATGAGTTGAAAGAAGCATGAAGTAAATCAATTTCAATTGTGACTTGATTGGGTGAATCAAATTTATAACTTCTTACTTTTCCATATTGATTAAAAGATGAGGGAATTCTTTTCAATGATGTTGGTTGATTGATTGGGATTATTTTTCTTAAGATTATATGTTTTTTGGAAACTAATGATTGATTGATTTTCTTGAGGACAAGCAAAAACTAAGTGTATGGGAGTTGTTAGACTTGATTTTTATAACATATTTGCCTCCATTTTAAGTCAAATTATTGTATAATTGATTACATTTGATGTTTATTGGCTTAACTTTGTGTTTGATTAATGAACATTACAGTTGGAGTTGAATAAATTCAAAAAATCTGGAAAAAAGGCAGCTAAAATTTGAAGTTTTTGAGCAAAATGGCGAGTTAAGAGAGGCACCATTTATCCCTACTAGGCATCGTTCTACCCCCGAGTCTGAGACTAAAACGGCGATGCTCAATAAATGTTGTTTAAGTAGCAGCCAACACATTTCCAGCTAGATCTTCTGCTCCACTTACTATAACTTGACCTAGTTGCTCTCCACTTGTAGATGACATATATAAGAGCTCAGGGAACCCATTTGTCGAAGAATAGATAGAGAAAAAGATGAAAATTAGAGAGATTAGATTTAAAAAACTTTAGGAGAAACTTAAGGTTATTTTCTCTTTTTCTTCACATTTTTCATGTTGTTTTGCAGATCTGTGTTGTATTTTTTAGTTGTTAAAGCTCAATACATGTGAATCAACCTTATAAACATGTTTAGAGCAAGAAATTGGTGCACTTTAACTAATTTTTATCTATTAAATTCACTTTTCTTTATCATTTGTACAATAGTATGCTTAATATGATGATTTTGATTTGATTTTTTGCTTAATATGAGTTGCTGGTCCTGTTTTTGGTTAGGATTTCTTCCTAAAATGACCTGAAAATGTGATAAATATCTTTTCTTGTTAGATTAAGGGTTGTTCTTTGCTTTTGAGAGGGATTAAAACTTATTTTACACTAAACATGAAAGATAAAGTTAAGAAACAAGTTAGGATCCGAGAAATCTACCTGATGTATTGGACAAATCCTTAAGTAACCTGATTTAAATCATTGAATAACCAAACAATTGATTTATCTTGAGGGTCAGAATCTAGAAATTGGAATTTTTAGACTTAAACTAATTGATTTTAAAGCCTTATTCTTAAGATTGCAACATAACGAAACACCAACTTAAGTATTTAGAGATTAAGCCTTGTATTAACCATAGCATTGTTTAGATTAAGTGAAGTGATCCTAGAATAAGTCCCTTAATCCATTTTTAATCCACTTAGGTCATTGAAGAACAAATTCCCAACAAATTTTATCCATTAAGACAACTTCTTTTTATCGAACTAAGTTATTATGCATAACTTGGATGCTTTGAATTTGTTTGATAATTCTTGTTTATGATTGCATTCAATTTAGATTCTCTAGATAATTGCGACCAAATTTTCCTTAGTACTTCCAATTTTACCAAAGTATCCCCTTGGGAATGATACTTAGATCTTAAGTTACCTCCATTTTATTATTTGAGACTGGTGCACTTGCCATTAGTGTTGGTTTGGATTAAACTGAGAAAAGTGTGTTAAATGAACATCATTTTGGAATTAATTTGGATGCAATTACGATTACAGAATCCAACCATCACCAACTTAATGAAAGGAAATGGAGACTGCAATTCATATCTTCCTTGCACTGTAGAGTTTATGCTAAAAACATTATAATGTTCATGTTAGAATTTTATTTCTTTTTATAGTAGCTCAATTGAGATACAGATTCAACTAGTTTATCATTCAATTTAAAAAATAAAAATGTAAATAAAATAATATGTCAATATAAATTAAACATAAAACTTATGAAACATAAAAATGGTATGGAATAAGATGGAAAAATGTATTTTATAATGGTTCGGTAGGTAAACATCACCCGGAGCAACCCTTCTACAACAATCCTCTTCTGGTAAAGAAGAACCCTAAAACTCAATCACTAAACCTCTATAAAATACACAAATATATATATATATATGTTTATACATATCTCACTTACTTAAACCAACATGTTTAAGGGATCACAACTTAAAAAGATTGTATATTTAAACAATTATATAAAAACAAACCTTAAAAACAACTCTTGCTTGTACTAAATGCTCTCTACTCACTTGATTCACTTTTATATACTTGAATGCTTCAAAAAAATTATAGAACACCTATTTATAGACCTAAAAATCCGAACTAGTTGTTTATAAACATTTGAAAACATTAATTCATAAAATCTCCATTTAGAAAAAAAGGCATTAGACACAGCTATCACATACATTGGTCAACTACTCAACCACACTGCTCAATTAGTCCCATAATTTCACCTATATTGGTCAACTAAACAATTAAAAAAACATAGTATTTTCACCTATATAGATCAACCACTCCCA
The DNA here is from genome assembly GCA_028565735.1 of Pinacopodium congolense. Taxonomy (NCBI): domain Eukaryota; kingdom Viridiplantae; phylum Streptophyta; class Magnoliopsida; order Malpighiales; family Erythroxylaceae; genus Pinacopodium; species Pinacopodium congolense. The sequence goes on from JAOXYD010106691.1 coordinate 26,537, forward strand.
TACTAGTTTACCTATAGAACACAGCATCATCGTTTTCACCTATCATTTAAGGTACTATTTTTCTTGTTGAAAAATTTTATATAACCAATTTGAAAATATTGGCCCATAAAGCATATTATAATGAGCAATCCCCCTAACAAACTCACACTAGTTGGCTAATATCACATAATAATATATACTTGTCGACCAATACCCTTGAAAATCAATTTACAACATTTTAAATTCAAAACCTTCTAAAACATATTAAAACAATTCTTTTCAAGAAAAGTTATCTCAAACACATTAAAAAATTTCTCAAAAAAATTTTAATGCATTAAGAGGTGATGAAGATCCATTTTATGGTATTTTTCATGTTTAAGTCTATTTCCAAGAGTAAAAAGTGGGTATTGAACAACATTGTTTAAGTACTAACTCCAAAGGCCATTTAAGTACTCTGAAAGGTTTTTTTAGTTGGATCTTTCAAAATTTCAGCTGCAGCAGATTCCAACTTGTAAGGGACATATAAAAGGCCATTTTCATGCAATAAAGAGTCTTTGACAACTATAACACACTTCTTTAGTTAGACTTTAGTTATTCTCTCTCTACATTAAGTTTTTATTCTTTTTTCATTTTCATTCTTTGTATTTGGAGATTTTATACTCTTTTTAAGGATTAAAATGGTTTGTACATATAATTCAAAGTTTTATTTTACTTTTAAGCTTAACTTGGTGCATTCTAAACCATTTAATCATATGTATGTTACTCTTTGAATTTATTCAAGAACATGTTACTTAAGTTCTATTCTTATTGTTCTTTGATCCAAATGTTTTTAAATATGGTTTTTACTTAAGGTAAGCCTACTAAGTTCTTTAATTGAGTTTCTTAATCATGTTGTATGATGATCATTGTTTATTTAAATCCTTAATGCTTATTTTAAGTTGCCACTTAAGATAAAGACATTAGATGATTGAGGAAATGAGAAATTTACCTTAATTGTAAGATAAATTAATAAACAAAGTTATTTAAATCAATGAATGAACAAATTTTAGATAATTATATGGGTGTTAATCTAAAAATAAGGGATTTTTAGATTAAACTTCATGAACTTTAAGCCTATTACTTAGATCTAATGAATGACCAAACTTTGAACAAGGACCAATAAAGATAAGGCATTGTCTTAATCATTGCATTGTCTTAATTTAATGAATATACCCTTGATTAGGCATTATAACCCTTTTATAACTCAATTGAATTAGTGAAAGCCTGAACATTATCTAATCCGTTTAATTTAGTAATCTTTAAACCATTCTCTAGCTCCTTTAAATTGATTGGAAGTTTTTAGGTTTATTTAGTTGTTTTCATTTTCATATATCACAAATCTAAGCTCTATAGATAATTGTAATTTGAGTGACCTAGTACTTACAGTATTTTCCTTGTGGGATTGACATCCAGACTCTTAATTGAATCCATTATATTACTTTTTGACAAGTGCACTTGCCGTAAAAGTTAGTCTTGAATTTATTTTGATTTTCATGATAAAATATTGATTTATAATGACAAGTTTTTAGCTATGATACTAGAGAATATATCTCATCATATTAAGATTATTTTAGTGTCAATTACTCTAGATTTTTACTGCAACTAAGGTAATTGACACAAAAATTTTTTTGTGTTTTTAAGCAAACATCACCAAGAAAATTTTGATGTCAAAAGATTTTAGATTGTTTTTAAGGATTCAAAGGGCTTGTACTAGTGAATCAAAGTTTTATTTCACTTTGGAGCTTAGCTTGGTGTATTCTAAACTCTTTAATCATATGTATCTTACTCTTTATTTGAAATTATTCAAGAACATGTTGCTTAAGTTCTATTCTTATTGTTCTTTGATCTAAATTTGTAATTAATTGGATTTTTAGGGAAGGTAAGGCTAGCAAAATTCTTTAATTGAGTTTATTATGCATGTTGGACGATGATCTTGGTTTGTTTGAATCCCTAATACTTGGTTTAAGTTGTCATTTAAGATAAAGACATTACTTTATTAAGGATTTGAAAAATATACATTGATTATTGGATAAATCAATAAATAATGTCATTTAAATAAGTGAATGACCAAATTTTGGTTAATCATGAGGATGTTAATCTAGAAATAACAAAATTTTATATTAAAATTCTTAAACTTCAAGCCTATTACTAAAGTCTAATGAATAACCAGACTTCAAGATAGGAACAATAGAGATAAGGCATTGTCTTAACCATACCATTGTCTTGATTTATTGAAGATACTCTAGATTAGGCATTCCAACCCTTTCATAACTTAATTAAATCATTGAAAACCTAAACCTTAGCTAATCACTTTAATTTGGTAATCTTTAAAGCATTCTTGAACTCCTTTCCATTGATTGGAATTTTTTAGTTTTATTTAGTTACTTTAATTTTCATAAATCACAATCTAAGTTCTATATATAATTATAATCCCAGTGACCTAATACTTACAGTATTTTTCTCCTGGAATTGGCATCTAGACTTTTAATCCAATTCACTATATTACTTCTTTACCATTGTACTTGCCATAAAATTTGATCTTGAATTGATTTTGATTAACATGTTGAAATATTAATTTATTTGATCTTATTTAGATACCTAGCCTGATCGACAAGAGGGTTTTCTTTTAAAAAATTTCCTAAACTTTTATCTTTATTATAGATGATAATAAATAAATAAATAAGGACTATAATTGAATGGATTGGCTTAGATATGATAATAATTGTCATTAGAAGAAGATACTTATATGAGTTTTCTTACCAACAATAGATAGGACAGATCATTTATATTTCTAATCCATTCTTTTGAGTACTTGATACTAAATTTAAATTAAATATTACCACAATATACAATTAATGATAAGAAATAGAATGTTGAGTAAATGTAGTTGATCTAAGTTTCTACAAATAGTTTGTACATGTTAGATTAAGAGGGAGTTATGTTTAACTTAATTGACAATAATACAAAGTTAGATAACTAAGACTATTATTTTATGCGATGTTAGTTAAATCAACATGATGAGAACCATAAAGTTGCATACAATGATATATTTATCATTGTGATTATGAATCATATGAACTTATAAAACTTTTTAGGTTGAAGGATGACCAAATCAACCTTTAGTAAAAGGTTATGGTATTGAATGGCTAAATCTTATACAAATGATGTATGGATGTAATGAAAATTCATAAAATGATGAAAACTTGTATTTCATTAATTTTATTGATGACTCTATAAGTTATAGTCATATGCATTAACTGAAATGTTTATCTAAAATTTAAAAAATTTGAAAATATTTAGATCAAAATAAAACAAAATATTGTGAATGTTAAGGCACATCGATAAGATTAATTTGGATAGTTTTATATCAAAATTACTTGTTTAGTAAATTTCTCCATATTTAAATTACATAAGGGTGTAGATTTTATGTTAGGGGAATTTTACAATATGAAATATTATGTCATGCAATTTTTTTTTTATGAATATCCTTTAATGTAATAACTTCATTTCATATTTTCATGAAAATTATTTATCAATTTTTTTTATATAAGATAAGAAATGGTAAGATTCCAAAAGAGTCAAAGTTAATGATTTTGAGATGTGATGCATAGTTGAAACATAGAGTTTAAGTGAGGTGCATAGTTGGCACATAAATTTTTTAATAAATTTATAAGGTATTTAAAAGGTTGATCGTAATTCTACAAACCTCATTAAAAAATATTTATTCTAGGAATATTTATAAAGAGAATAGCTCTCAAGATGAGTAATGGGAGTAAGATGAACTTTGAAATAGTTCAATTCTCATTAAAAAAATCCATTCAAATAGAACTTATGGCTTTATATATTACATTTAATGTATAGTCAAGATTGTGAGATGTCAAAAATTTCAATTTCAAGATGAATTCAAAATGTTTGTTTGGAAGATAATTGTGAAATTACCATGCCTATTAGAAGGTTAGGGGGATCATAGTTGAACTATTTAGTGGGACTATGTAATGATGTAATGCTCATAAGGAATAAGATTTCATATTTTCAATTATTAATGTTGTTTCAATCAGATATGAAAGGTTAACAACTTAAATTTTAAAGAATAAGTTCTATGGAGATGGATATAAAAATTGCTTACCTATTCAAATTAAAGTACATAGATTATAAGCTAAAGGTGATAAACATTTAAGATGTTTAATACTTATGAAGTATTAAAGATATTAATTATTTGGTGTATAAGTTGAAAACTGATTTTAATATTGTAAGGATTTTAACTTTATTTTGAAAATAGTAAAAGTAAATCATAATTAAGGCATATTTCACTTCGACTGATGTTATTTTGAGGTAGAAAAGTTTTAATATGGCATCAATTTCTAATCAAGCAATAATATGAATTTTTTTAGTGTAAATGATTATTTAGATCAAGAAGTTTTTTAATAAACTTGGTATAATCCCTTGCATTATTCAAAAAATAACGTATTTTAAAACATTAAAGCCATTAGTCATGTGAAGAGAGTTAAAGTCTCATTAAAGATCTAAGTGTGTGTTTAAACAACTTCTATTAATTATGATGATAATTGATATGAAAGTTGTTAGGTTTAAGTAAGTGTTCATTAAGGAGAATTTTATAGGATTCTTTCAGTAAACGACTATACTAGTGGTAATATAATCACCATATAGACCAAGTGGGAGATTATTGATTTATACCATGCAACCAATCGATTGATTGAATATTTTTAGCATAATTAATTAAAGGCGTTTTTTATTTCATGCATTTTTAATGAACTTATGTATAAGATATAGTATAAGGATAACTGTACTTTAAAATTTGTAATAAGATTATGATTATGAATTTTATATTGCATTTAGGTATTATCCATAAACTATTTTTAGTTTTTTTATATTAAGATTATATTAATTCAACAAAAAGACTAATTCATTTCTTACTTCTTCCTTTTGAAGAAAGTAGACGAAATATTACTTACGTGTCTATAAAAATTATGATAATTGTATAAATTATCTTTTTGCTTAAGATCTCTATAATATCTCATATTGAAATTAATATATTTTGATATTATTTAAGACCTATCTTAGTTAATCTTAGCTTGATTAGTACTCATTCTATATTAAAAAAAACCATATGGATATGGTTGAGCAGTTAAAGAGAATGTTTCATTTTTTTATTAGTATTAATTTGAAAATTCCTTAAATGAAGTGAAACGATGCTTTGAAAATAATTATTAAATGTCATTGAAAGAATTAACTATTAATTTTGGAGAATTAACATGATCTGATTCAAATAGAACATATATTAATTTCATACTCTATGTTTAATTAGAATATTGTATAAAGAAATGATTGAATATACAAAAAAAATTATGCATGAAAATTTTAGTCAAAACCATTTTGACATTCTTAATATTTTGATTGTCATGTTACATTGATAGGTGCCAACTTTAATCTTCACATATAAATTGCTTAATTTGATAATTAAAGATAGATTAAAGAAGTCTATTTTATCTAATGTACTAAATATAGTTTGGGAGTATAATTCTTATCTATTATCATTATATGTTGAAAATTAATGGAACACACATAAAAAAGATTTAAAAAAGAAATGATAACTTAATTAAGTCAGACTTGATTGTAAAGTTTGATAAACATTAAGATAAAATATAAGATTTTTGATAAATAATTGCCAATATTAGATATTAAATCTTAGTAGAACCTATTAGCCCTAATGGCACCTACATAGTGAATTAGGTGTTTAAAAATTCTAAACCTAAATCCTAAAGTAATTTTTATGATTGATGAAATCCCAAACCATAATTCCATGCAAAATAATCATGACAATGTCAATATAATTCAATGAGATTCAAATTTAATCCCAAATGCAAACTAATTTTTATGGTGGTTTGACTATGACCTATAGCCTACGTTCACTTTCCAATTACATATTTGAAATTTCACTATAAACATTCTTCATAGAGTGAAGAAAAATCCTTAAAAAATCTTCTTAAGGTGAAGAGAAACTTAATAAATCTTCCTTTAAGGTGAAAATAAACCCACAACAATCTTACCTTATAAATGTGAAAAGTATCCCAGCAAATTAATGTTTTAAGATGAAGAGTAATCCTTTAACAATTCTAAAATAAACCCCAATTATCAAACTCTGACTTAAGTATACGTTAATTCCATATTTTGTTTGATTGAAATAATGCTCAAGAAAAAATAAAATTGTTAATGGGCATTTTACATTGTTTTATAATGTACATTTCATTATGTTTTTTACCAATTTGGTAGTTGAATTACACTAATATAGAGCCATTATTGTTAATTTCAGGTGTATACTTGGATTTGGAGCATCTTGTGGAGATTTAGAGCTTGTTTTGGGAGCAGCAAGCTTAAATGTAAGCATAAACGATGGGCCTTCATCTCCTATAAGGCGAAGTCCAGGAATAGTGCATATACGACGATCAAATAAGAAGAGGTCGGTCAATCTCAGTCGACCGAATGAGGGTTGATCGATCAAACTTACTTCGGTCAACTAAAGAATTCGCAAAGAGTTTTTCGGTCGACCACATAGAAGAATCAACTGACCGAATGAAGCAAATACAACGGTTTCGGTAGACCAAATGGTGAGGGTCGGTCAACCGAACCTAGGGGCTCCAACTTTCAATTCTCGCGTTTTATTCTTTGGCTACTGTATTTCACTTAATACACAGAATCCTAGGGCATAAAAACGACATTGATAGTCATATTTCAAGAGAGTGACAACAGAGAGACAGAGAGAAACATAGGTTTTACACATTATCAAGAGAGAGTTATCGCCTTCTACATCATCAGAGTTGGGTTTTTGTTGTTGAAGTCGAGTTTTTGCCATCAGAGTGGAGTTTTTGTCATCAGAGTCAAATTCTTGCCATGTTTAGAGTCCTATTTATTTTTCTAGGTCTAATCAAAACTTTTTTCGAGCTTCCAACTACAGAACCATTGCAGTAATCTTCATGGAGTGACCATCTTTCTTTTAGATTTTTGTATTCATGTTTATAGTTAGTAAAGATTCTGTTTTATTGATTAATTAATGGATATGCATGTTTTGACCATCTCTTGTATTCTATTAGTAATCATGTGTGTGCAAGTGTTTTTGGTTAAGGCTATAGATTGGTTTGGGTCAGGTGAGGTGATGTGGAATTGATTTTTTCTTGTTTGAATGCTTGTTTAGCCTTATTTAGCTTAATCAACTAGATATTGGCCTTAACTAAACGAGTTTCATGACCATTAGAATTTGTTTTACTAGAAAATAGACTAAGCAACACATTTGAACCTAGGAGGACCAAGTCTTACGATCTTGTATGAGGACACCTAGAATTAATAATCTTGATTTTAGGCCTCCTGTGTGTTTAATTCCTTTTTTTCCAAGTAATTTATGGACCAAATAGGTTAATTGAGTGTAAAAGAGAAAAGGGATGCTTATGACCATTACGTGTAACTTGTTTAAGTGAGGTAAGTCTTAAATCAATCCATCGTTGTCAAACTTATGAACCTAATTCAAATTAAGTCTGAAGACTTGCATTTAGTTCATTTTTCATCCTACATATTTACTTATCTTGTTTTCCTTACTTTAATTACCAAACAATCAAATCATGAGTTCCTACGACCAAACAATTAAATCATGAGTTCCTGAGTTGATTTTGCATCATTTGAGTTAACTTGCTTGCATATTGGATTCCCTTTGGGTACGATACTTAGTCTTTACCGTTCTATATTACTTTTCAACGAGCTACACTTGCATCCTCTGCATGGTCTAAGAGAGATTTTTCATTCATTTTTATTGCTTAGTTAGAGTAGCGATAAGCTTTTGGTGCCATTGCCGGCGATATCCTATTTGTAAGTTATTAGGTTAGACAGTGTTGATTGTCTCAAGTTTATTTCTTGTTTTCTTTTTTTATTTTTGTTTATTTGAGTTGTTTCAATTGATTGTTTATTTGCCTGATTTTTTTGCTTTAGTTTTCTTTATCTCTAGTTTCAGTGCTTTCATTATGTTCTTTTAGTTATGTTCTTTTGTTTATTCACACAAAATCCCAAGATTTTGCCACTAGATACTGAAATGGAGAAAACTATTCACAAGTTGAGAAAAGAAGCGAAATCAGCTCAGAGTAGTAAGGCAAAAAAAGAGGTCACAGAAGAACAACTTAAGGGTGAAGAGCAGTTTGTAGAGATGGCACAACGTGAAGAAGATCTTCTATAGCATCCAAAATAGGGAAGGGAATCGACAATGATGGATCTGACTATGGGGCATAACAATAAACCCCTACCCCACATTGTAAGGCCGAGGATTACAACAATAAACTTTAAGATTCCCCACAGAATTACTTCCATGGTCAAGGTATCTCAATTTAGAGGATTGCCTTTAGAGGATCCGAACACCTACTTGGAAACTTTTATGGACATTTGCAATTTGTTTAAGAAGGATGGGTGTCAAATGATGCAGTGAGACTACAGTTATTCCCATTTCTAATCAAGGATAAGACAAGAGCATGGTTAGCCTCTCTATAGTCAGGGTCTATTACCACTTAAGATGAGTTGATGAGATGGTTTTTGGCCAAATTTTTCCCAGCTGCCAAGGTTTTCAAGATGAAGAATGAGATAACTTCTTTCACCCAGTATAAGAATGAGAGTTTGTATGAGGCGTGGGAGAGGTTCATAGATATGTTGGCATAGTTCCCTAGTCATGGGTTTACCACATGGCTGCAAGTCAATACCTCTTATATATGAGTGACCCCACCAACGAGAAACACCATTGACGCAGCAACTAGAGGTAGCTTGATGAGAAAGACACCAAATGAAGCTTACAGATTGATTCATGAGATGGCCACAAGCAGTTTCCAATACCATATAGAGAGGCATCCTAGAATACCTGTCGTTGTTCATGTAGTGGACAATACAGTGGCTTTATCAGCTCAAATGGATGTTTTGACAAGGAAGTTGGATAGTTTGATGCAAAGTGTAAAAGGATGGGCAAGTTCATCATTGAAGAGTTGTGCTATGTACGAGCATTGTGGTGGAGATTCCCATCAATCTTTAGAGTGCCAAGTTGGGAACCCCTTTGCTCTAGAATAAGAAGATGCCTTCTTATGCTAAATTTTTAAAACAAATTTTGTCTAACAAGAGGAGGCTTGAAGAATATGTAATAGTAAGGTTGAACGAGGAGTGTTCGACCATCTTATCGAAGAAATTGCAACCTAAGCTTAAGGATCTAGGGAGTTTCACTATTTCTTACACTATTGGTGATTTTTAGATAAATAAGGCGTTGATGGATTTGGGTGCAAGTATTAATGTGATGCCTTTTTCTATTTACAAGAAGCTTGGATTAGCATAGCCCAAATCTACTACTGTCTCACTTCAATTGGCAGATAGGTCGATTACTTATCCGAGGGGAGTTTTAGAGGATGTATTGGTCAAGGTCAAGAAGTTCATCTTCTTGGTGGATTTCTTAATCCTTGACATAAAGGAAGACTGAGACATCCCTATTGTCCTTGAGAGACCTTTCATGGCCACAGCATAGACCATCATTGATGTGCAACATGGAAAGCTCATCTTGAGACTTTAAGATGAAGAACTAGTGTTTAATATGTTTGATACTATGAAGAATCTCTCTACCCTTAACTCTCGTCATTTTATCTATGTTTATTCTTCTGATGCTGATAAATCTTCTATTGTTTGTGCAAATTTGTTGGAAGGGCGATAGCAAGAAATGTTGAAAAAGTTAGGCTAGGAATTGAAATTAGAGTTGGAGGACCTTGGACTTGAGTTGGAGCAGGTGTATTCGACATAATATAGAGCATACGAGCCTTTCTATGTTCAGCCAAGCCATTACTAAAACCTTCAATTGAAGAGTCCCCTTCTCTTGACCTTAAACCTTTTTCGAATCATTTGAAGTATGTTTTTCTTAACCCACCTGAGCGCTGACAAGTTATCATTTCTTCTTATTTGTCAAGTTTCATAGAGTAGCTGTTGTTTAGGGTACTGAGGGACCAAAACAAGGCCATTAGGTGGTCCATTACGGATATAAAATGTATAAGCCATTCCTTTTGAAAGCACAACATTTTTATGGAGGATGGAAGCAAGGCAATGGTACAGCCTCTGAGGAGACTTAACCCACACATGAGGGAGGTAGTGAAGGATGAAATAGTAAATCTTCTGGATGCAGGTATTATCTACCGCATTTCTAATTATGGTTAGATTGGCCTTATGTAAGTAGTTCCTAAAAAAGGAGGCACCACTGTAGTTGAAAATGATAAAAATGAATTAATAGCCACTAGGAAGGTAATGTTGGTATCGTAAAACCAACTATGAGTTTTACGCTCAAAACCGCAAGTATACAAGTCGTATTTGTAGCAAAGAATGGATATCGATCGCACGAGGATTGTATCTAGACACCCTATCAATTTGGCTTACACTTTGTTCAAAAAATCGATTTAAACAAATAAAATAAATAAATAAATAAGACGCAAACAAATTGGAAGCAAAGCGAGAAACACAACTAGTCGCCAACACTGTAAACGAAAATTCAGAGAAAAATCAAGATTCAAGAATAGGACTTATTGTTATCCTTATTTTTCCCCTTTAGTTTAATTGATCTAATTTATATTTATCCAAAGATTTCCTAATATTTTAGCTACCTTCTCTCAAGGTTCAACTAAATGTCGTTAGCTAAATAATCTAGGATTAACTTTGGGATCTCTCGACATGTAAAGCCTTTCCTAAATATTCAACTACATATAAAGCTATCCTATAGGCAATCTATCAATTTATCGAAATCTCTTCCTAATAAATCAATACCTTGTTATCTATAGGTCTATTAAATGTCAACTCTCATTGTACATCTAACACAAATTACCTATCTCACTCTCTCGATTTGTTGTAGGGTTTACACTCAATAAATAACACAAATATTCATAAAATTAAATCAACAACCAAAGGTTCACAAATAATTCAAACAACAAATCCTAGAAATATTTTAGCCACTCATAATATAAAGAAATTCAATCAAGTCTATATTCTTGAAAATGTAAAACATACTTAAATAAAATAAATCTAAAAGAAAATATAAAACTTAATGAAATCTTGAATTTTTGGTGAGGAGAAACTTGTGGGGGCTCGGAGAGGAAGCTTAGATGATTAATTTTTTCAGTGATCACTCTCTTGCTTCCTCCCTTCTGTCCCAATTTCTTCGGTGTGGCTATTACTTGCATTTTTTGCTCTTGGCTACTACATACGTTATTTTCTGTCTAAATCTACTTAGGGCTGCTGCCCTTTTCTTGTTGTTAATTTCCTCAGCCGACTCCTCCACTTGCAAGGTCTTGGTCCATGGCAGTAGTAACTTGTCTCAACGGGTTGGACCAGGCAGAAGTCTAGCCCTCTAGCTTTAGTGGGTTGCTTCCTACGCGCCAAGCTAGATGGGTGAGGCTCAGCAGATGTGGGCTCCTAGTCCATATACTCCTCCAACAGCCCGCCAGCTCTCCAAGTCCATGCACAGGTGTGAGTCCAACAGCAGGCAGGTGCAAGTCCAGCAATCTAGGCCTTAGTGGGTGGGCAGGTGACGTAGGTCCAGTAGCAGCCTAGTCCAAGCTCTAAGTCTCTCCCTCGAATCCATGCAATCTCCATGCGCCAGGCTTCAGTGGGTTGGGCTTGGACTTGAATAGCTTTCTCTAACTTTGGTCTTGTGGGCTTCTTAGCTTCATTCTTCCACCTTTGTTCTTCTTACATGCTTTTATTTTTCTTTTTTCTTCCACTTTAAATTTTAATTTTAATAAATCCTACACAATAAATAAATACATCAATAAGATTTAACTCGAACCTAACATTAATAATAAATAATAAAACATAAAATAAAAATAAAATCACTTAAATGATCAAAACTTACTCCAAATTAATACTAAACATAAACAAAACAATAATTAAGATTATACTAAACAAAAACA
>JAOXYD010106692.1:0-25304 GCA_028565735.1 Pinacopodium congolense
TACACATTACATTGATTTGATGTTGGAGGATATATTAAATGCTAGATATTTTCCTATTATTGATGAGATTGTACAGAAAGCCAAAAAAGTGACTAAGTTCATTTACAATCATGCATGGGTTTTGAATTTGATGAGAAGGAATTTACAAATGGTAAGAATTTATGTCGCCCTACTATCACTAGATTTGTAACTAATTTTTTATCACTTCAATGCTTTTTTAAATTGAAGAATGAGTTGAGGAAAATGTTTACTAGTGATAAGTAGGTTACATCATGACGTGCTAGATCTGATGTTGGATTGAACGTTTCCAGAATTATACTTGAAGACCGTGAATTTTGGACTCAATGTCAATTTGTTATTCGGGTTTGTGAGCCTTTGGTAGGAGTATTCCGTCTTGCAAATGGTGATGAGAAGCTAACAATAGGATAGTTTTTTAATGCTATGGAAAAGGCAAAAGAAACAATTAAGGCTAATTTGAAGCATAAGCCTTATTTATACAATCCATATCTTATAGTTATAAATAAGAGATGAGAAACATAACTCTACTCCCTATTGTTTGCTGCTAGAGTGTTTTTGAATCTTAGAGTCTATTTTAAGCCATATTTCTTAAAAAAGCCTAAAGTTCAAAGAGGCATGTTAATGACTATCATTAATACGATCAGAAGTGAGACAATACAGGACATGCTTAGCTCACAGATGGAGGTTTACAAGGATTGTATTGATGCTTTTGGGATGTCCGTTGCAATAAGGCAAAAAGATCATCTTCATCTAGGTATGAATTTCTTAATTTTTATTACTTGTTTAAATTTAGTTATGACTTCTTTTTGTTTATAAATTTATTTTTATTGTTTTGTAGTTAATTGGTGGGGTTAATTTGGAGATCATGTTCCAAAGTTGCAAAAGTTTGCAATTCGAATTCTAGGCCAATGTGTGAGTGCTACTGGTTGTGAAAGAAATTGGAGTACATTTGAATTCATTCATTCCAAGAGAAGGAATTGGTTAGAACACCAAAGATTGAATGATTTAGTATTTGTTCGTTACAACTTGAAGTTAAGAGAAATGCATGTTTTCATCATTAATATGTTTAATATAATTTCTCAATATTTCTTATTGATTTTAATTTATTTGTTTATTAGTACTATTAATAAAAACAAATAATTCTATTGATCCTATTTGCCTTGATCATATCGATGTCTTAGCGGATTGGGTTTCTGAAGAATCAAGTTTGTTGAATGAAGTTGATTTGGAGGATAATCTTAATTGGGAGACCATTGATATGTCTTTTGGTGGATTGAGTTTGAATGATGGTGATGGTGATGGTCATAATAATGGTAATGATGAAACCCCAAATTATGATGACGATTTTGTACCAAATGAACATTTGAGTCAATGCAATTTGAGTGGATATACTGTTGAATGAAATTCTAAGTTCTTCAGGTATTTCTCTTTTTTAAGCTTTATTTGTAATTGTTGTATATGTTGAATTTTACATATACATTATAAATAATTATAACTATTTTTATTTCAGGTTTCACTTTCATTTTGATGTATTCCTTAGCACGAAAAGATATGTCAATTTTACATTTTTTTCTTACTGTATGATGTTAAAATACAATTAACTCAATACATTTATATGAATGTATGTTGGAGCTTATGATTATGGTTTTGTAATGCCTATGCTTATGGATTATTGATGTTTTGATTTCATTAACTTAAGTTTATATTTGAATTGATTGAATTTTATATGTAAATGATTGATGTTCTTATTATTTGATGTTTATAATTGATAGAAATAAAGGTATAGTTGTTAATATGTTAACTTTATATTGTTATTATTGATTTTTTGATACATGATTGAAGTATAGTTAAAAATATATGATATAATTATGGAGGGACTATTTTGTAAATTTTGTAAAATTTAAAGACTAATTTATAATTTTAATATTTGGTACGATACCGATATTGATCGGTACCGGTATAGTACCGATATTGATCGGTACCGATACAATACTTTACTAGAATTAAATCCAGTATTAATCGTGGTACGGTATTTAAAACCTTGGTTGAAATAGAGTTCAAAGATACCTGGCCAGATTCCTACGAAGTTGCCACTTACAGTGATAATGGAGACATGGATTTGAGTAAAAGTCCAAGTCTCATATAATTGGAAATCGACTAGCCAACCCTAAAAAACAAAATAACAATCAACTAGAAGAAAATCTTTTAACAAACCTTCATGATGAATTGGTGCAAATTGAAGAAGAAATACATGAAAAGAATCAAATATCCCAACAAGGCGAGCTCTTGAACCAAGAAAAGGAGACAGAGAATCAATCCCCTCAAGGAAGGAAACCAAAAATATAATCAAAGTGAAGTAACAGTTGATAACCAAACAAATCATAGGAACCAAGATTTGAGCCATGGAAATGTCAAGGATAATGTCCAAGAAGACTCTGGTAATGTCCGATCCCCATTTTATTCTGAATTGTTAGATTCTATCAAAAATGAGATGGAATTAGGACATTTTAGTTATGCTTAACTAGAATTTATGGAGCTAGATTTCACAATAAGGAGTAAAAAGAATCCAAGAAGAATTCTAGAGCATAGATCTTTGTAGATTTCACAATAAGGAGTAAAAGGAAATCCAAGAAGAAGTATATAGCATGGATCCCTATTTTAGATATGTCTGTTGTCTTTTAGAATGTTAGAGGTTTAAACAGCAAGAAGAAACAATTAGGGGACAAAAGCTATTAAAAAGTAACAAATCTTTCTTTTGTTTTTCTTATATAGACTATGATCAAATCCTCTTTTTTGCTTAATAAAACTTATGATTCCATTTTTAAATAATGGAATTCCATTAATAGCCTATAACTTAGTACTAATGTTAGAATCTTTATCTTGTAGAATCCTTTATCCTTTACTTATTCACTCTTAGAGCTCTCAGATCAATTTATCCATTTAGAAGTTCAACCTTTAAATCAAGATTCCTCTTTCCTAGTTAGTTGTGTTTATGGTTCCAATAACTATATCATAGGAAACATTTATGGAAAGCCATTTAAAGTATTAGTTCCTCTATTATCTCTAAGCCTTGCCTTTTGGCAGGAGATTTTAATACCATTCTCTACTCTTATAAAGCTACTAATCTTAGCAATAACTCTGTTATGAGTATGAGAGACTTCCAAGAATTCCTTGAGTATTTTTCACTTTTTGATCTAAATCTAAGTGGCCCCCTTTTCATTTATAGTAATAAATAGGAAGGGTATCTCTATATCGCTAGAAAATTGGACTGTACTCTTCTTAATTCCTCTTAGTCTACTGCTTACTCAGGTTCCTTCACCCTTAAGGAAAATCCTAACATCTTTGACCACTTCCATATCTAATGTCATATTTAGTCTCTGATAAGTAAAAGATCCTCCTTTTTTAGATTTTTTAACTTCATGTAGTGCATCAAAACTTTCTCTAAGTGATTAAACAAGCCTAGTCAATTCTAGTCATTTGAACTCCCACGTTTAGAATGGTTGAAAAACTCAAAGTTGTTAAAAGAGCCCTCAAATCTCTCAATAATAAAGAGGTAAGAAATCTTAATGTGAAAGTGGATTCTTTTAGGTTATATTTAAATAGCATCTAGACTCAAATAAGGTATAACCTTAATGATTTCATTCTCCTAAAAAAGTAGAAAGAGACTATTCATCTCCTTTATAAATCACCTGAAGACCAAGAATCCCTTCTTAAGCAATCTTTTAAAAAAAAATTTGGCTAAAAGAAGATGACAAAAACATAAAGTTCTTCTATAATTACATTCTCTCAAATAGGAATCATAATAATATCCATTCTATCGTAGATTAGAATGGTTATAAACTTTCTCATTTTAAGGGATCCAAGATTAGTTCCTAAGTTTTTTCCCAAATTATCCCTGAGAAAGGAAGAACAAATGAGGTTAATCTTTATATGCTTAGAAATTACTTGAAGATTAAGATTCTAAAGAGATTTATCACCACTCTTACTTCTTCTGTTTAGGAAATTCAGGATATTTTTAATTCCTTTAATTTTAACAAAGTTCTTGGATATGATGACTTTAATGCCTTCTTTTCTAAACAAACCTAACTTATTGTTGGAAATGCCAATTCAAAACTTCTTCCAATAAGGGATGCTACTGAAGGAAATAAAATCTACTTTCATTTCTCATATCCCAAAATGTCCTAATCTTCTAAACTCACTAACTTTCGTCAAAACTCTTATTACAATATGATTTAAAAAGTCATTTATAAACCTCTTCCAGAGAAAATTAAGACTAAGGTTAATACTTAGACAAATAAATCCTTATCCTATGTTGGGAGCCTCCAACTAATCATTTATATTATATCCAGCTTCCCAGTGTACTAGCCTACTCACTTTTTACTTCCTTCTTTTATTCTAAAAGAGATAGAGAGAAAACTTAGGAACTTCCCATAGTTAGGTGCCACAAACATCCACCATAAATCAAAGGTCAATTAGGAAGACTTATGCAGATATAAGAAAGAAGGAGGGTTGGTATAAAAAATCATAAGTTTTGGAATAAGGAGTTATTAAGAAAAATAATTTGGATCCTTTTTTATGACACATAAACTCTTTTGGTTAAATAGGTTTATATTGTTATATTAAAAGGGAAAAGTTTTCGGAACTCTAAAGCTAAAAATGATTGTACTTGGAGTTAAAGGAAAATTTTACAATTGAGAGATGCTCTTAGGAACCATTTCAAGATAAGGGTAGGGGATGTTTTGTTAACTTCTTATCAACATGATCCTTGATATGTGTATAGGGCTCTAAAAGTCTTCATCACTCCAAAACAAATAAACAGTTCATACCTTCCTCTAGGATCAAATTCTCCTCCTTAATCAGAGGCAACAACTAGTGCTGGACCTTAACGAACAATTCATCTCCCTTATTCTCTAGACTCCTCAAAAGATGATTAATTGGAGTATGTACTAATCATTTAAAAATCTACACAAACCAATCGGCCTACAATTACTTGGGACCTTCCCTCTTCACCCAACCTTGGTCAAAGTTAGTTTGGTATAAATGAGCCATTCCAAGACAATTTTATTCTTTAATTAGCTTTCCAAAATAAACTACCTACTAAAGACAGGTTGTCTTATTTGAATACTCCCAACTTATTCTCTTTATGCCTAGCAGACCAAGAAAAACATTCTCTTTTTTATTTTTCAACTACCATTATTTTAATTCAATCTACAATGCAACCTTAAACCATTTCTAAATTCCCATTATACCTAAATCTCCAATCCATTCTTAGTTACTTCCAAATATCTTAAAACATAGATCCCTAATTTTGGATTTATTTAAATTTGTTTTCCCCACCTACGTTTATATTTTTGGTGGGAATAAAACGACCAAACTTTCATGGATTCTCTTATTGATCCCCAAAGCAACATTACCAAAGCTATCTCTCTATTCACAAAAATTCTAAACACAATCATATATAAGAACTATTTTAATTTATTTATTTTTACTTTATCATACTAACTTCTGTTTTGTAAGTTCTGGCTTTAAAATCTTAGATAAAGAGCAAGTAGCAAAAAGAAAAGCTAAAGAGAAAGAAATCCAATCATAAAGAAAGTACAGAAGAAGATATTTGTTAGATCTTGTAGATCACAAGTACACGAGATTAAGATTACCAAAGAATAGAGTAATCCAAATCCCAAAGGAGATGTAGACAAGCAAAAGATTGAGAGTTGGTGTTATGAATGAAAACAGAGGAGCCTAAACTTAACAGCCAAGTGGGAAGAACTGAGGGGAATAACTAATCCACTGTCGTCTTGAGCTCTTTCATTTCTACCTTACATTGAGTTTTACTTATACATTTAGAATTACCAATTTACATACGTGTATAGTACTGACTAGGCACTCATCAGTATATTAACGTGTGTAATTGAATGGAGAACATAGTAACAAATTCCAGAATTTTCCTAAAACGATTCCTCTCTCTCTCTCTCTCTCTCTCTGTACTTTTTTTCTCTTTCTTTTTCTCATAACAACTTTGGTATTAGAGCATCGACCTGCAGACCATGGCGGAAGGCACCAGAAAACGTTGATATCCGAAAGATTGGATGGATACATTCGAAGTCTAGTTGAGATGCAAGCGAAACTCTAAACAGCTCTCTCTTAAGCGCAATCCAAGACTGATAAAGAAATGGGTGAGCTCCGAACAATGCTCTCTTAGACGTAATCTAGGCTTAAAAGGGATTTGGCAAATTTTCAAGTGGCTTTTTCCTAGTTTGTGCACAAATCTAGAGGTGAGATTCCTATACCTGCAAAAGACAAGGAAACAGACAGAAAACACAACGGCGATAATAGTAATTACACTACCCTTACTCGATTTAGCAAGATTGACTTCCCAAGGTTCGATGGTCAGAAGATGAAGGGATGGCTCCACAAATGTGAACAATTCTTTATGTTGGACCAAACTCCTGAGCATTTGAAGGATAGTATTGCTACTTTGCACTTGGAAAACAATGCTTAAGAATGGTATCAGCTGTATGTAAGGAGTCGTGATGGGAATGAACCAGTCGGTTGGAATGAGTTTGTTAGGGCTTTGAAGCAGCGATTTGACGAGGAACTATTTAAGGATTCTCTTGAAGATCTTAAGGAACTCAAATAAAAGGGGTCTGTACATGATTATTATGCCCAGTTTGATAAATATTAAAATCGTTTATCATTACCTGAGAAATATTTAATTGGGTTCTTCTGTAAAGGACTCAAACCGGAGCTAGAATTGACAATTAAATTGATGGTTCCAGCCACTTTACAGCAGGCTTACATCATGGCCAGGAAGCAAGAAGTAGTGGTAGCAGCCAATGCGTATGCCTTGATAAGTAAGGGGCAACAAATTAAGCCTCAAAACCAGGCTGACAGTGGAACTCAAGGGAGTGGTGGACGATTAGTATTAACAAGACACTCATTTATACCTAAGAGACCCACTTACCAGGAGGGTCTTCTACTTACTCCAAGTAATATAACCCCAAAACTTCCTCCATTTAGAAATAACACAACTTCTAAAGCTGTTAGTAGTAAGGATTATGAGGAGAGGAGGACCAAGGGCCTGTGTTTTTGGTGTGACGAGAGGTATGTTCCAAGATATAAGTGTAGGAATAAGCAATTTCATGTATACATGGTGGAGGAAGAAGAAAATAGGGATTGGGAAGCAGATGAAAGGGAAGAGGCAAGTGAGGTACCTAGCTCTCCACAAGTTTCTTTATAGGCGATGGTAGGTGTGGAATGTGATGGAGACTTTAAACAGATGAGAGTCACAAGCATGTATCAAAAAAGGGTTATCCACATCCTCATTGACAATGGGAGCACCCACAATTTTATGGACCTTTCGGTTGTGAAGAAGGGTCACTGTGATATTAGGGAAATGCAACCCTTTCAGATCACAATGGGTGGGGGTTTGAAGCTTACATGCCACTAAAATTGCCTGAATTTTACATGGACCATGCAGGGGATTGAATTCTAAACAAATGATTTTATGATAACATTAGGTGGATGTGATATGGTGTTAGGTATGCAATGGCTGGTTGAGTTAGAAGATGTGTTATGTAATTTCAAGAAGCGAATGATGCAATTCAAGTGGGAAGGCAAGACAGTGGTGTTGAGTGGAAATCTTGGAAGAGGTTATAAGGAAATCTCAGGTAGAGAGCTGCATAAAGTGCTGAAAAACTCAAGGAGAGGACAACTGTACATGTTACAATTATCAACACCAATTGAATGCCAATTACAGCAACTTGGAATAAAGGAGAGCCAACCGATAGCCCTTGACAAAATTAATGCATGACTGGCTGAATATTCAGCAGTGTTCAAGGAACTAGACCAATTGCCACCTCCTAGGCAGTGTAACCACCGAATCCACCTGAAAGAAGGAGTGGAAACTATCAACATAAGACCTTACAGGTACTTTAGTTTGCAGAAGGATATTACCGAATAGTCAGTACAGGGGTTAATGAAGCAAGGTTTCATTAGACACAACATAGGACCTTATGCATCACCGGTAGTCTTCATTAAAAGGAAGGATAGTTCGTGGCGTATGTGTGTAGACTATAAGGAACTTAACAATCATACAATAAAAGACAAGTTCCCAATTCCACTCATTGAAGAATTGCTAGATGAGCTCCACAGTTCCAGTTGGTTTTCCAAGATTGATCTGTGTTCGGGGTATCACCAAATAAGGATGCATTTGGATGACATTTTAAAGGCGACCTTTAAGACGCATGAAGGGCATTACAAATTCCTTGTGATGCCCTTCAGTCTGACTAACGCACCCTCCACATTCCAATGTTTGATGAACAACATTTTCAGACCTTATTTTAGGTGGTTTATGCTGTTTTTTTTAATGATATACTCATATACAGTAGCTTACTCTCACTCCATTTGGAGCATCTACAAGCAACCTTTAAAACTTTACAAGATAACCAGCTATTTATGAAGGGGAGTGAATGCGTGTTTGGTGCAAGATAGGTGGACTATCTAAGGTACACCATTTCACAAGTAGGAGTATCAACTGATAGTAAAAAGGTGACAACAATTCTTCAATGGACAGTTCCCAAGTCTGTGAAGGAGTTAAAGAATTTCTTAGACATCACTAGATACTACAGAAGATTCATTAAACATTATGAGGAGATTGCAAAACCACTGACAGATTTGTTCAAGAAACATAATCTAATGAATTGAGAGTGGAATGAGGCTGTACAACAAAGTTTTGAGAAGTTAAAAATAGTGATGACATTGGCTCCTGTCTTAGATTACCTGACTTCTCCAAGCCTTTTATAGTTGAGGTTTATGCAAGTGGCAAGGGAATATGAGCTATTCTGCAACAAGAAGCTCATCCCATTACATTCCTTAGTAAATTATTGGCAAGTAAACACTGGGGTTTATCAACATACAAAAAAGAATTTCTGACTGTTATCAAGGCTGTCAAACATTGACACCATTATTTAAATGAGAGGACTTTCATTTTTCGTACTGATCACAAAAGCCTCAAATTCCTGTTGAATCAGAAAATATCCACACCCTTTCAACAAATGTGGCTTCCCAAGCTGCTTAGATATGATTTTAAGGTACAATATAAAAGTTGGAAGGAAAATGCTGCTGATGATGCCTTATCAAGGCTTACAAGTACCAAGTTTTTCACCATATCTGTCTCACAAGTTCACACAAAATTATTAGAAGAAGTCAAAGGGAGTTAGAATAGAGATCCAGTAATACAAGATCTGATCCAAGCATTGAAAGATGGAATGCTTAAATCAACAGCTTATCAGTGGAAGGAGGAGTTGCTGAGGTGGAAAGGGAGCTTAGTAGTGGGGTTTGATCAAGACCTAAGAACCAAAATTATCACTATAAGCCACGATACAACTAAAGGAGGACACGCAGGAGTGTTGGCCACTACCAAAAGACTGCAGAGCCTCTTTTATTGGAAGGGCCTAGCAAGAGATGTCAAGAATCATATTAAACTATGTAGTACTTGCCAAAGGAGTAAATATGACAATGTTGCTTACCCGGGTCTGTTGCAACCTCTCATAATGCCTAAAGGTTGTTGGAAGGAGGTAAGTCTAAATTTCATTGAAGGACTGTCAACAACCAAGGGATATTCAGTGATACTAGTAGTGGTGGATAGATTTAGCAATTATGCACACTTCCTTACAGTCAAACACCCATACACAGCGACAGATATAACTCAACTATTTCTTGGCTAAATTTTCAAACTCCATGGCATGCCAGATGCATTGATTAGTGGTAGGGATCTGATATTCTTGAGCAAATTCTAGTAAGAACTGTTTAAATTGCAAGGAGTTCACTTGAATTTTTCAACCTCCTATCATCCTTAAATAGACGGGCTAACAAAAGATATCAACAAGATTCTGGAGACTTATCTTCGTTGTTTTTGAAGTGAAACACCTAACAAGTGGGTTGATTGGATACCATTAGCTGAATGGAAGTACAATACCACTTACCACTCAGCCATTGATACCACCCCCTTTGAGGTCCTATACGGATATCCTCCCCTACTTTATGTTCCATAACTAGCAGGGGACTCACAGGTGGCCATGGTTGATCAAGCACTGAAGGAGAGGGAGATAGTTTTGGCCAACACAAAGTTCCATTTAAGGAGAGCATAACACCGAATGAAGTAACAAGCTGATAAAAACATATCAGATTGAGAGTTTATCAAAGGAGATTGGGTCTGACTAAAACTCTAGCCATACTGTCAGTAGTCATTACAACAGTGAGGTAACAACAAGTTGGCTCCACTGTACTATGGCCATTACAAGGTAATCATGAAGATCAGACAAGTGGAATACAAACTCCAGCTACTAAACATCTCAACCATACATCCCACTTTTCACGTGTCACAACTCAAAAAGTTCTAAGGGGAGCTAGTGATTGATCCTGCATAACTGCCAAAAAATATAAGGATTATAGAACAAGTTCTGGTTGCTGTATTGGGAAAAAGAATGGTGAAGAGACATAACAAGGTAGCGACCTAAATACTAGTGCAGTGGGCGGATGGTGATACAGGCAGTGCTACTTGGGAATATCTATTTGACCTTCAACAATGATTTTTAGAAGTTAATTTGGTTGACAAGGATTTTAAAGGGAAGGAAATTGTTGTGAATGAAAATAAAAGAGCCTAAACTTAACAACCAAGCTGGAAGAACTTAAGGGAATCACCAATCCACTATTGTCTTGAGCTCTTTCATTTCTACCTTACGCTTCGTTTTACTTATACATTTAGAATAACCAATTTACATACATGTATAGCACTGACTGGACACTCATTAGTATATTAACATGTGTAACCAAATGGAGAACAAAATAACAAATTCCAGATTTTTTTCAAAATGATTCCTCTCTCTCTGTATTTCTTCTCTCTTTCTTTTTCTCATAACAGTTGGCATAATTAAAAGAGAAAGGGAGATGAAATCAAAACAAGGAGGAGATTAGGTACCTACTCAAACTTTTGTTACCAGACGGAATAGAAGAAGAAGGATTGCTAAAAGAATTACCCTGTTAAGGGACATTTCTCTGGTCAAGGAAAAGCCAACTTATTACCCTACCTTAGCTTCGAAGGATTTAACTTTGAAAAGTATCAAGAATTATATATTGTAATGGATAGCTGAGGAGAGAGCCATGAGATTTAGATCTATAAATAGTTTTGATTTTGAGCCACCACCAAATTCACCATCTGTTGTAGTCTCTTCTAATGAAATATTCTTTTGAATAAATTGAAGACCTTATTCAATTTACTAATAGGAAGCGACAGAAATATGAAAGGCTCAAATAAGAAGAGCAAAGAAAGTAAGGTTCTATGAAGACTATCAAAAGCCCTCCTCTAAAGATCAAGAATGAACCTACTTCTAACAAATTGTGATTTCTCTAACTTAGATAACCATCCTTTTTAATTCACTCTTTATGTTTTGATGTTGTTATATTTTTCCCCCCTTTTGCTTGGAGCAGTTCATATTTTGGATAGTGTAATGTGCAAGATATGGTTTATACCCCATCACCTTTGTATATAGACCAATACTTTTGTTTTATTATTAATACTATACAGTCTGCTTTTCTACCAAAAATTTTTACTCAAATTAAATAAAAAAGTAAAAATACGATATTTTAAAGAGAATAATAATCATAATTTTAAGAAAATTATGGACTAAAGATTTTTGTTTATTTAATTTAAATAATTAATCTATAAACTATTAATTAATACTTTTTAAATTTTAAAATGATTAAGAGTTGTATTAAAATTAATAATAAATATAATTGTAATTAAGAGAAATAGTGCATATCAAGTTATAACTCATCTCACTATCTCTTTTACTCTCTTTCTCTTTAGGCATCCATTTTTCTTTTGTTTCTTTTTTCCCAACCAATAATCTAGTTATGACTTGTGAAGATCTATTTCTAGGTTTATGGTGTTGGGGATTTAAAAGGAGGTTTTAAGGTGGAGACAACATATCTACCACATCTAGCTAAATCTAATTTGTTATTGAGGAAGTGGCGTTTATTCTGTTTCTGGGTTTGTGGTTGGGGGGAGAGTGGAAGTGGTTGATTTACCGTACCTAGCTAGATTTATGACATCGTTGGGGTATGTCATCTTTTCTGTTTCTAGGTTTATGGTTAGGGGAGAGAGGGATGCAAAGAGCATATCTATTACACTTGGCTAGATTTGCGACATCTCTAGCCAAAGACACCACATACCTACAACATTTAGAAAAGAGGAGGTATAGATTTGGCACTGGGGGCGACGAAAGAGATAGATTTAGAGTGAGGGAGGTTAATAGAGGCTTGAGTTTTTTTTTATTTACAAATTTGCCTCAATATATACCAATATTCATGTTTTTGACACCAGTACTGACCGATATTCAATATTGAAATAATGCTAAAGAAAATCGTACAATTTTCCAGCTGGTATAATACAATATTCATAACCTTGATAACTACTACTACCTTTCAAAGTTCACAAGTACAAGCTACACTAAAGCAAAGAAAAAGGATGTGACTACCATATTCTCTTAGCATGACATGATGTCTCACTCCATCACTAAAACAATCACAAAAAACTCATTTCAACTTACCAACTTATCTCTTTTCCTAAAGGGTTGTCTCATAAACCTCAATCCCGTGCCTATTTTTAGGTTTTCTTTCAACCACATTCTAATAAAATTCCTAAAACAGATAACAATCCACAACTAGTACAATGATTTGATCTTAATATTACCAATAGTTTTAAACACCATATTCCTGACATTCCCTTTTGTCTTAAGCCCCAGTAGCATGGCATTTTTAGAGAGGGGTTAAAGCTACTGAGAATTAAATACTTTATCCACATAAAAGTTCTTCTCGTGACTTTCCCATGAATATTCCATCAAATATTGTAAATTGACACATAATTGCCAATATTTTTCGTTTCTTTATAAATGTTGAATGTATATATTAGCAATTGTTAAAATCCCAAAAAATCTACAAATTTATCTTTAACTAGGTTTATAGGAGATTTTGATTTGATTTTTTATTATTTAATGGTAGTTACAACTAGAACCTAAAGTGGAGGAAGTTTATTGCTTTTATTTTTATTTTTTCTGTTGAAAACTTTTATCTTTAAGTATATCATTAGTAAATGAAAATACATCTTCCTCTTCCATTATTCTTTGTTCTTTATTTGCTCTCTTTCTCTTGTTCTTAGTTAATTTTTAATTTCCAAAAAGTTACTATCATAGCCATCTTCCTAAAGGTACTTTTGAGTCAATTAAGTGAAACCCACTATAAAAACCTAAACACTTTACTTTAATTCAAACATTTGGCTTGAATTCATCACATATATAGATTATGAAATACCATTAACATTACTAGCGGTACATGTGTTTAATGGTGATAATTATCACATTTGACTAGCCAGAATGTAAGCATACCTAGAGGTAAATGATATCTAAGTAGTTGTCTAGGAAGACTATGAAATTCCTCCTTTGCTAACTAATTTAACTCTAGTAGGTAAGAGCTTCTTTGTTTGCAGCTATCTCATCAGAAATTTTACTAGAGCATTTGAAATCTAGAATTTCGTCAAAATGAGTATGAAGGAGATGAAAGAATCAAAGGAATGCAAGTGTCGAATATGGTTAGGGCATTTTAGATACCAAAAATTAAGGAGTCAAAGACAATTAAAGAATATGCTAATAAATTGCTAATCATTATTAACAAGGTGAGATTGCTTGGTTTAAATTTTCTAATTTTAGAATAGTTCAAAAAATAATGGTGAATATCCCTGAAAGATTTGAAACTACCATTTCTTCTTTGGAGCATACTGAAGATATGTCAAAAATCACTTTGGAAAAACTTTTAAATGCTTTGCAGGCCTAAGAACAAAAAAGAATTATGAGGACTAAATGTTTTATGGAAGGAGCATTGCAAGCTAAATTGCAAATCAACCAATGAGAAAAAGCTAAAAAAGAATTATAAGAAGAAAATTTTCAACACCCAAGAAGTAGATGCTAGGACTAGTAACAACAAAGTTGAAAAAGCCAAAAAATTCCCTCATGACAAGCATTGTAACAAAAAGGATCATCCTCATTTTAAATGCTGAAAAAAACCCTGATCCTAAGTACAATAAATGCAACAAGTTAGGGCATTAGGGGAGGATCTACAAAAGTAATTTGCAACAAAGAATGAGACTCAAGTTACTGATTAGTAGGAGGAAGAGCAACTGCTTGTAACAACTTGTTTTATAAGTAGTATCTCAACTGAAAATTGAATGGTACATAATGGCTACGCCAATCACATGATTAATGATCAAGAGCTTTTTAGAGAGTCAGACAATTCACAAGTATCAAAAGTTACAATTAGCAATGGTTAACTCATTACTATCAAAGAAAAGGGAACAATAATTATTAAAAGCTACATAGGCATAACCTGATATTAATCAAAACCTACTAAGTGCGGGACAATTAGTTGAGAAGGGATTTAAATGATTAACGATGCCTATAGCAAGGAAGTCTCCAAAATCTAAATAAGAGGCAAAAGTTTTCAGTTGATCCAATGAAGGAGTAGCAAGTAGCTTATCATGTTATTGTAAATAATAAAAAATTATGACATAAGAGATTAAACCATTTTCATCATGCAATAGTGTTGAATTTGCAAAGAAAGGAGCTAGTTGAAGGCTTACCTCACTTAAAAGCTAGATTACTAAGCTATAAGGCATGTCAATATGGCAAGCAAGTAAGCAAGCAACTCAAGGCATAGTTAAAAGGCTAAAACTAATTCACACAGATTTGGCTAGACCTCAGAGAACTCCTTCACTCAAAGGGGGTAAATATTACATTGTATTCATAGATGATTTCACAAGAATGTGCTAGATTTACTTTCTTGGGTTCAAGTTAGAGGTTACAGATGTGTTTTAGAGATTTAAATAGTGCATTGAGAACTAAAGTGATTGTAAGATCCAAGTTAAATACTTTTTAAAACAATTCAACCTGTTTTATGATGAGGCAGGCCTTGAGCATCAACTTATAGCTCCATATATTCTTCAACAAAATAGTGTTAGTGAAAAAAAGAATAAGATGATAATGGAAATGGTTAGATGTATACTTCATAAGATAGAATTGTTGAAAGAATATTGGGTGAGGCTGTAAATATGATAGTATTCTTTTTTAACAAACTTCTCACCAAAGTAATAGATGGAAAGACTCCTTTTGAGGTTTAACATGGTTATAAACCCTCATAGAAAATTTTTAAAGTATTTGGATGCTTTTGTTTTACTTATGTGCCACAATATAAAGGAAACAAGTTATATAAGAAAGTTGGACCTATAATTTTTGTGGGATATAGCTCTATCTAAGGCTTATAGAGTTTTCCAACCTCACACTAGGAAAATTTTGATAAGCAAGGATGTGTAATTCACGGAAAATAAGCAATGATGATGTAATGATGTAGAAAAGTAGGTGGTTACTAATCCTTTACAAAATTAAGATGCATTATTTGATGATCTTTTTGTAAGAGGCACTAAATTTCTTATCGATATTTATCAACAATCCAATGTTGCTATTTTTGAACCATTAAAGTATTGGAAAGTTGAAAGAATCCTAAATAGAGGGTTGCAATACATGAGGAGGTTTTTATGATTGAAAAAATTAATACTTGGGAACTAGTTGAAAGACCTAAGTACAAAAAAGTGATTGGAGTGAAGAGGGTGCTTAAAAGAAAGCTAAATGCACATGGCTCAATCAACAAGTACAACACTAGGTTAATAGTAAAAGGACTTGCTCAAATTTTTGGAGTATATTTTTTTTGACACATTTGCTCTTAATGAAAGGCTATATATTATTATAATGCCACTAGCTATTGCTACAGAAAAAGCTAGAAAATTTATCAACTTCATGTTTAAATTATTTTTTCGAAGGAAGAAATATATGTCTAACAAACTTAAGGGTTCGTTATAAAAGGGCAAGAGGACAAGATTTATCTACTAAAAAGGCTTTGTATAGTTAAATATAGGCCTAAAGAGTTTGGTATAGTAAAATTGATAAGTACTATTGAAACTAAGACCATGTTTGGTATCCATTTTCATTTTGGTTTTGGTTTCTGTTTTTCTAAACACAAAAACTAGAGAAAAAAAACTCAACACAAAAACAGAGAAAAATAACACACTAATACAGCACAAAAACAAAAAAAAGCAAAAAATCCAAAAAAAAAACATAAAAACCAATACAAACACATAAAAACTAAAACTAAAACTAACAAAAATACCAAACATCCTCTATGTTTTGTTAAAAATCTTAGTGAATCGACTTTATATATTAAACATGATCAAGTTAATATTATTGTAATATATTTATATGTTGATGATATATTGGTAACATTAAACTTATTTAGTAGTTCAAGGAAGACATAATGCAAGTCTTTGAGATGAAAAACCTAGGAGAAATGTTTTATTTTTTTAGAATGAAAATAAAGCAAAAAAATGATGAGATTTTCATTTATTAAAGTCATTATGCAAAAGAGATCCTAAAGAAATTCAACATTGAAAATTGTAAAAGTAGAGTACTCCTATATGTCAAAAGGAGAATATATGCAAGGATAATGAAACATAATTAGCGGATAAAACACTCTATAAAAGTTTAATTAGTTGTTTAATATATCTTTTAGCAACAAGACCAGGTGTTTTGTATGCTACAAGTTTATTTTCAAGATTAATGTATCGCATAAAATAATTTCATTTTAAAGTAGTAAAAAGAGTTTTATGATATCTTAAGGAGACTTTAAGTTATGGAACAAATTAGGCTCATCATAAAATTTCAAGTTGCAAGGTTATTCTAACAGTGATAAGGTAGGAGTTTTAAATGACATAAAAAGCATCTTAGGTTTTTGTTTCAACTTTGGATTAGGGATATTCATGGCATGCTCAAGAAAACAGGAAATTGTTATACATTCAATGGTTGAAGCAGAATTTATAGTAGTAACAAAAATTGTTAATCATGCTTTGTGGTTAAGAAAAGTTCTAATTGATTTGCATATAGAGCAAAAGATAGGTAAAAAAAATGATGCTAGATAACTAGGTAGCTATAACCACTTTAAAGATTTCTTTATCACTTAAATCTTCTTTACGATCTCTTGAATCAATTTTGACCCCTCTAATATCCGAGAACTCTCAACATCTCAACACACTGAATCTCAATATCATCTCCCATAAAAGGCTTCAAAAGTTGCCATCTCGATACTAAAGTGATAGCTATTTTTGTAGGCAAGATCCATCAAAAGTAGATACAAATCTCTATCTCCTTCAAAATTTAGCACACAAGCTCTCATCATGTTCTCTAATGCTTAAACGGTGTACTTAGATTGCCCGTTTGTCTATGGGTGAAACATTGTACTTAAATTTAGTTTACTTCTTATTGTCGTCTACAAACTAGTTTAGAATTGAGATGTAAACTGATGTTCTCAATCTAAAACTATGGACACTGGAACTCCATATAATCTCAGTATCTCATCCACATATAATCTAGTAGGCTTATTCAGTGAATTTGTCTATTGGATTGGTAAGAAATTGGTCGACTTAGTTAATCTATCTATAATCATTCAAACTGAATCATGCCTACGCTAAGTTTTAGGAAAAACTATCACAAAATTCATAGTAATTATCATTTCCTTGATGAAAATCGACAAAGGTCTTAATTTGCCACTAAAGCCTGATGCTCAACTTTAATCTGTTGACAATTTAGGTACTTAGCTACAAAATATGCTACATTCTTTTTCATGGTTGGTCGTCAATAATAAGGTTTCAAATTCTTATACATTTTAGTTGTATTGGGATGCATTGCATAAGGTGTGTAGTGAGCTTCTTTTAATATTTTCTTCCACAAACCATCTACATCTGATACACATACTCAAGCTCCTATTACCATCACTCCATTTGATTTCATAGAAAAGTTCAGTTCTTCTCTTATTGCATCTCTTCCAACATCATGTGCAAGTACGGATCCCGAGTCTGTGCCTCACTATTGCGGTTACTTCAATCAGTTTGAATATGTAAAGTAGCTATCAACTTAATTACATCATCTACTGCTGATTTCGCATTTAGAGCTCTCATCTCTCTTATTGGTATCACACTACCTCTATCCAAATTGTCTAATACACCTAAATTCTTTCTACTTAAAGCATCAGCTACTATATTCACCTTCTCCGAATGATAATCTATTGTGTAATCGTAACCTTTCAACAACTCGATTCATCTCCTCTATCTTAAATTCAAATCCTTTTAAGTCAAAATATATTTCAGACTCTTATGATCTGTGAGAATCTGAAAAGTCTCCCTATATAAGTGATGCTTCTAGATCTTTAACACACATACAATTACTGCTAACTCCAAGTTATATTAAGGGTAATTCACCTTATGAGTACTCATCTGTTAAGAGGCATAAGCTATCACCTTTTCATTTTACGTAAAAACACATCCTAATCCCAATTGTAAGGCATCCATGTATACTTAGAAGCCTCTACCACTCGTTAGTAACGTCAAAAAAGGGTTAGATTTAAGTCTCCTCTTCAAATCATCAAAGCTTTCTTGACATCAAAAACTTTGTCAATAGACTGACTATTATCTAAACACTCTCTACAAACATGTTGTAGCATCTAGTCAACCATAAGAAACTTCTAACCTCAATTATACTCTTTAGTAGCTACCATTTCATAATGGCCTTTACCTACGCAGGATCAGGTATAACCCCCTCATACAATATGCCTAAGAAAAACCACTTGCTGCATTCAAAACTCGCATTTATTTAGCTTGGTATATAACTGTCCCTCCTTCAAGGTCTGTAATACAGTCTTAAAATGATATTTATTCTCCTCTCGACTCTTCGAATACACTAAGATATTATCAATAAATACTATCACAAATCGATCCAAATACTCTTAAAAGGTCATGTTCATCAATGTCATGAATGCAGTTGGTTCATCAGATAACCCAAAAGACATCACTGAGAATTCATAATGCCCATAGTTTTAGGTATATCTAATTAAGCTATTCTCAGGTACCAATATCCTGATCTCAAATCAATTTTAGAAAAGATGACTATTCCTCTCAACTGATCCAATAAGTTATGTATCCTCGGTAACGGGTGCTTGTTCTTTACTATCATCCTATTTAACTGTCGATAATATACACAAAACTTCATACTCACATCCTTGTTCTTTACAAATAATACTAGAGCTCCCCAAGGTGACGTATTAGGCCTAATAAATCTTTTTCCTAATAGTTCCTCCAACTACTTTTTCTATTCTTGTAATTCCGAAAAGGTCATCCTGTAAGGTGCATTAAATATAGGAGTAACTCCAAATAGTGTCTCAATTGTAAATTCTACCTCTCGTTAACATAGCAGACCTATAAAGTCATTAAGAAATACTTCTAGAAACTCTTTCACCACTATTATTCCCTCCAACTTAGGATTTTTCTCTCTTGTATCTACTATATAAGTTAAAAATGTTTGGCATCCCTCCATAATCAATTTTCTAATTGTTACTATTGAAATCACACATGCAGGAAGCAACCTTCATTATTCCACAAACACGATCTTTGAATTTTCATAACACTCTATTATTACTTCTTTAGTATAACAATCCACCACTGCCTTATGTTAAACTAGTTAATCCATACCCAGTATCACATCAAACTTCTTCAGATCTATTATAATCAAGTCTACTGGTAACTCTACCTCTTCAATCCTAATAGGACTTGCTCTCCTTACACAATTCATTATCACACTCTCCCCTATTAGTAGGTAAAATCTTAAGTTATACCCTAGTGAACTAACCTCTTATGGAACTTTAGTAGCAAACTCTGATGCAATATAAGAATGTATAAATCTTGGATCAATCAATAAATAAGCCATAATATCATGTAAAGAAATCATACCAAATATCACATCATTAGTTGTTGGAGCCTCTTCCTTAGTCATGTTGTAGACTCTGACATGTATTCGAGATGGAGCTGATGATGCCAAAATAGGATTTGATAACACTTCTCCAATATCAATACCTCTGCCTCTGCCTCTACCTCTACCTTTACTACTATCTTTTGTACCACTATGTCCTCGTATAGAACCTCTAACGATGACACTCAAGGCCTAAACTAGCTTCCCTGCCATACCGAAATGATAGCGAGCTAAAGTATTGTGGCTCTCACCTCCTCTACTAGAATTCCTAGATTTGTTAAAGTTAGAACTAACCCTTTTAGACATCGTACCACCCCTTTAATGATTATTTCTTCCATTAGAACCTGTATACTCTAACGTCCTCTTAATGGATTGATTGGACTCCCTCTTGAAGTGAATTTACTTCCTCTTCATCTCTTGTCTCATCTTTTCCTGACCTTGTACTTCCTCTATCCTAAGTGCAGGTGCCAATAATCTTTTGAAATAAGCAATTCCTTTATCAAGCCCCACTCGAACCTTAGACCAAAAACCCTGCTCAAAATGGTAACATTGATCTTCTGGATCTGCTACAGCCTCAGGAGCATACTTAGATAACGCAATAAAACATACCTCATAATCAGCCATTAACATCTCCTTAGTCTGTGATAAGTCTATGAACTCTTTCTTCTTCTTATCTCCATAAATCCATAGCTTGAACTTATCATTAAACTCCCTATGAAATTATGCCCATGTCACTACCTTAGGTACATAAGATCTCTCCATAGACTGCCACCAAGTCAAAGCAGAGCCTTCAAATAGGAAAAGTGATGTACTCCAAATGTCTCTCTTATGTACACCTCAACCTATTCAAAATCCTTCTAGTTTTCTCCCACCATGTCTCTACCTCTTCTGGGTTTGTAGTACCAATGAATTATATAACTCCTATCCTCCTAAGTCTCTAAAAATTTGGACCAACTTTTTGTATCTTAGGAGCAGTTAGTGGTACTTGAGCCAGTACAGTAGTTGGCGCTTGAATTTGAGCTTGAGTTTAGGTATAAGCCTGAGATTTCATCATCATTTGAAAAAACTTCATAAATTGGGGTAATATCTCCATCATAAGCACTCCACTAGCTGCTACAGTCAATCCTACCCCCACTCATCTAGGCCTTTGATTTTCTCCCCCTCTTACTAGCTCTCCTCTTGAACCAGCTTGCTCATATGCCATTGGAGCATAAATAAAATTTATTGATTCTTCCCTATTTATTCGCCAATGGTTGCATTATTAGATGCCATCCTATAAAATAAATATTTACATAATCAGTGTACCTTCTTACCCTAGGAGCATCGACCTGCTCTAATACCACTTAATATAATGTTCCTCTCTATCAAATTCTCATTCCCATTCACAAACAAATTTCCAATTCATAAACACTAATTCCTTAATTCAGTTCTCAAATTAACATGAAACCCTAACTTCATAATTCACCATAATTCAATCCCATCCATGCAATACAACCAAATAATAAATCGAAAGCAATTAACTCAAATTAAAGGAAAAATACTCATTAAATAAAATCTCAATAATCAATGTAAATAAATCCAATACCCAGTAGTTCCATCAGTCTAAACTAAATCAAGGAGAAATCAAAAGTCAAAATACAATGATAAAATTATCAAAAAATCAACTCCTTTGGCATTTTATGACAAGCTGATCCACATGAATTTTCCACCAATACATAATTTGAGATCTGAAAAGATCAAAGTCTACTGATTATCTCTTGAAAAATTTAATGGTAAAGGATGACCTACCAATTCAATAAGAAAACTAGAATAGGTTTGACTACATGGTATTCTACTAGTGGCCTTCTATGGCATCTTCATATAAAACAAAAGGAAATAATAATAAAATAATCAAAAATAACTTTTGTCATATATGAAAATGGCCATAGAAAGCCACTAGTAGAATACTATGTAATTTTTTCCAACTAGAATATACTCATCATGCATCATTCAAATTCGTATATTCAAAATAAACATTTATACATATACATTATATCAAAATATCATCTCACATTTGCAGCACAAGTTCATGTCCTTATGTACATAAATTCCATATAATCGTAAGTCATTTCCAACATGATATTCTAGTTTTAATTCTAAAATCAATTCTTTCTAAATTTTAAGGGTTTCTCTTAACCTAATAAAATTATACTCAATGGTTAGTTGACAACAAACCACACATGATATTTTCTATTACTATAAACACTTAAGTATTCCTACTACTAGAATACTGGGTCTCATCATAATAAATCATATAGGATACTTTCCACTACCAGAAACATTTTGGGTGTTCCCACTACCAAAAGCATTATGAGTATTCCCACTACCAGAATATTTCAAAACGTGTCAAATGATCAATATCGATCTCGTCTAGAATCACAACCATCAAGTATAATTCACTTAGGTAAGCCACTAACATAGGATCTCATTATATTCCTCTTAATAATCCACAAGTTCGATATTATTCTGCCCAACCATTGTATTTCATAAACAATAATCCACACTAAATTTTTTTCGCAACACAATAAAAATTTCTATTCATGAAACATCATATCCATGTAATAATTTTCACAAACTCTTCACATTCCAGAAATTTCATCAACTTATCATACAATACATCATAAAATCATATATATATATTCTCACATAATACAAATTCTATTAAATTCTTATAAATCACATAAAATCACATTATTTATATACTACACAAGATGTTTGTGAAAAGACATTCTATTTCTATAATTTACATAAAAATCATGATAATCATATTTACACAAATCTCATAAAATAAAATATTTTAATTTTCTCAAAATTTAAACAATTAACATAATATGAAAATTTTCACATAACACAAAATTTTGGTAGATTCTAATTAATCCTTACCTAAACTTCAAAAACTCCAAATTCCTACTCAGTTTCAATCTCACCCCTCTTCAATTCACCTTCAACACTTATTATAAAAATTTCAATTAGACTAAATAAATAAATGTGTAAATTTTCTAATTTACTAACTAATCCTCATAATTTTTGAAATTTCCAAAGTACTCTAAAATTTACACTCTTTCCATTTAATCCTCTAAAATTCATAAAAATACCGAACTATTTTTAAACTTTTCAAAAACCACAATTCCTACCCTAATTTCTTAAAATTATAGTTTGTCATTTTTTTTTCTCTCTCTCCTCCCATCCTCCTCCTCTCTTTCATGCCACTCTCCCCTCTCTCCTCTTCTCTTCTTCGTTTTTTTTTCCTCTTCTTTTCTTCTCTTCTTCTTCCCTTCTTCTATTTTCCTTCTCACGACAACCATCTTCTTCTCTCTCCCAGTTAGGAATGTTAAAAATGGATCCGACCTAATAACCCAACCTACCTACCCTGGATCATACCCGACCTGATCCGATTTGATAAAAAAGTCAATGAACATGCACCCGATCTGACTTGAACCCGAACTCAATTTCATATAAACCCAAGATGACCCAAACTCGATCAGACTCGAACCCGATTCCACCTGACCCTAATAGACCCGAACCTGTTTTCACTCAAACCTGAATTAACCCGATTTATTAACCTGAATTGACCCGACTTTAATGTAAAGATTGCACTTTACAATCATAAAAAATTGAAAAAAAATTATTTATGGATATGATTAAAATTTAAAATGAAGAAACATTAAATTTAAAATTTTAATTAAAATAAAAAAAATAATTTAGATGAGATTTGAAGTACATTAAAATATATTTGAGAACAAAGTTTGTAATTCTCCCAAAGTTTGTAATTGTTTAATATATCTCTACTTATCAAAGTTTTATACTAGTAATGAAGAACTTACAACTATAATAATATTATAAAACCTCGTATTTGACACTACAGTTATAATAATATTACATGCCCCCATATATAATATAATATAATATAATATAATTGTTACTATTACTATTACTATTACTATTATTATACGTGTAATAGTTGGACTTAACAGAAATCATATAATATTTATTTATAATGAAGTAATGTATTTTTTATATTTTATATTGGACTCTTGTTATATAAAATTGAAAAATAATATTTTTAATAAGATTAAATATTCATATATTTTATTTCTAATGATAATGGGAATGTAATTTGATATATAACAAATAAATTAAATTTAAAACTAATATGAATAGTATAATAAGAATTAAAAAACATGATGATAAAAATAAAAATAATTTTGTTTTTATATTTTTGTTACAAATATCAATGAAATTAGTTTTCATTTTTAGTTTTTTATTATAAATTTCAATCAAATATTTCTTTTATCAAAAAATAGAAAATAAAAATAAGTAAAAGAAACAAGAGTAATACCAAATGAACTTATTTAATATTTTTGATATTTCATAAAATTAATTGTTTATAATATATATGAAATAGAAAATTTTAAAAATATTGTTTTTCCTTATTCTTAAAATTCTTTTATTATCAATATTTGTATCATTTTATTCATTAATTTTATATTGACAATATGTTCATTCAATTAAAAAATTATGTTTTTTTTCCTTATAGTGAACCATACATTAATTGTTTTCAATAGAATAAATTTTCTATCTTTTGAAGGAATAAATTTTTTCTATGTTTATATATATTTTTTGTTATAAATAAATACTATACATTTAAATATATTATTAAATTAAAAATTTTTAAAAGTTGATCAGAGATAAAGTTGTATACATGAATATTTACGTATGCACTTTTTTAACATAGATGTCCACGTGTCAAGTTTCATTAACTTCTTTGGTATAAAATTAATGAAAGAATGCATATATATGATTTTAAGCTCTTAAACATTTTAGGAAGATCAAGATAGGAAATATAAGAAAATTACAAAGCAAAACCTATTGATTTTCTTTGTCTTAATATTTGAACCTTTGCTTTAACACTACTTATTCATGTATAACTAATTTAGTTCCAATAGGTTTAGATTATATCTATTAACATTTTTCCTTTAATCCTATCCTTCTAATAGATCAACAACAATGAAATTATTATTAATAAGGTTTTTTTATCATTATATTCTAGTTAGAACTTCCTATGGTTCAGTATAAAATATTTTAATTTTATTCTTAAGTTACTTGTAAATTAGTTAAAAATAAAATTTATGTTTATAAATTATTGTCAGTTACTATTATATATTTCCTTTCATTGCAATGCACTATGATCAATTTTATGATATGTTTTAAGTTGTTGCCAATGTTTCTTACCTTTATTATTTTTTCTTATATTGTTTTGTCTAGTCATTAATTGCTTATTATATGCTGTCAATT
>JAOXYD010106693.1:0-11581 GCA_028565735.1 Pinacopodium congolense
TTTTTAAATCAAATTGAATTTTCTATTTGGATTCGGAGTCCATTTTATTAAGAAATAAACCTTTTAATTTAATTTAATATTTTTAAAGATTTGAAAATATTAGTTTAAATTATGAATTGATCAATAATTAGAATTAGACAAAACATCATAATTTGTACATAAAATTTAATTATGAACAAAAAGCATCATATCAACTATAATGTTTTCAACTATATTTAGGCTAAGTCCTAATGTTTTAAAACGTTCAAAAATAATCCTAACATTTTATAAATATTTTAAAAAACTTTAACATTATAAAAATGTTCAAAAACAATCATGTAATATAAGTTAGATTAGGGTACTTTTAAAATATTTTTAAAATGTTGGGATTCTTTTTAAAAGCTTATAAAATGTTAAGGTCTAATCTAAATATTTTAAAACGTTAAGATCTAATTTGAGTATCAATAAAAATGTTAGTGTTAAATTGATACTTTTTTCCTTTGATCCATTGTTATAAGAATAAACCATAATTCTATTTATTATCAGACTTGTTGAGTAAACTCAATGACGCTTTAACCTAAATATATTTAGTCTTATAACAATGAGTTCTACTTAACTAAATTTATATGATATGGATAAGTAAACTCATGATTATATGAATTTAAAAGCAGGGTTAAGAATAACATATAAGGTATGTTTTAGCAAAAAATTGTCACCTAATGGATCCAGAGTCAGATAAGATGTAATTGATACAGTTATTATTGACCTAATTTAAATTTAATTGATTTTTTGGGCAAAATCAAGAATAACTAAGTTTAAATGGGATCCCAACATATTACCAAGATTAGAATAATCTTTTCAGAATAGTCGTGATGGTTATTATTTCAAATAAAATAATGGGATTAACCAAATACATAATTAAAGTTCTAATCTTATTTTATTGTTATAACATTTAATCAATTACTTGGTTACCTTATATTAATATTGTTTTGAGTAATTAAATGCCTATATTAGTATAATTCACACTAAGTAGTAAGCTGAATTTCTTAGCTATAAGGTTAGTTTGATAAGTGTCCTCAAAGAAAATAAAATTGTAGATATATGATACTAATGATGCTAATAATCTCTTTTGAGAATTTCGATGATAAAGTTTGAGACATATGTCAATGTGATATGAATGACAAAATGTAGTGAAATTTTGAGTTGACCAATGTCCCATAAGCTTTCAAAGTAACATGTAAGATGCATGTTAACACCATGATAACACGATACAAATAGTTGCATGAAGTAGAGTTAAAAGGTATAATACCTTGAAGGAATTGTTCTACTTAATTTAGCCTATTAAAAGAATAAATAAGGACTACAATTAAAGGTGTTTGCTATAATATAATAAATGGTTATCATTAGAAGAAGATAATTGCATGATTTTTCTTACCAATATCTGATATGATAGAAATCATATATTTCTAAATTGTGATTTTAAGTATATGATACTAAATTTAAATTTAGTATTACTATAATGTTTAAGGCATTCTAGTGAATAGTTTGTAAAGAAAAATTAATTGGTTTATGTTTATACAAATAGTTGATATTTATTAGATTCAGAGTGACTTGGACTTATCATAATTGGAAAAAAATTATCAAAATAAAATAGCTAAGGCTATCCTTTTATTCCATGTTAGTTCATCATTGTAATGAGAAGCATAAAGTTACAAATAATGATTTAGATATCCTTTTGATTATAAATTGTATAGAACTTGTGAAATTTGTTAGAATGATGGATGATTAAATCAATCTTTAGTGAAAGGACGATTATGATATTAAATTGTTATAGATAATACATGTGATGTGATAACAATTCATAAAATGATGAATACTTGTATTTCATTAAAAATCCTGTTAACTTTATATGAGATGGGCATGTGTATTCATGGAATATTGAATTAGAATTTGAAAAGTGCAAAATAGTTCAATCTAAGTAAAAAATTTGGCATTGAGAATGTTGAATCATTTCGATAAGATTTATATAGTGAAGTATAATTAAACTTTTTGGTTAGTTATAAGGAATGTGATTTTTTTTGGTAATTAACTCCGTAATTAATTTTATACTAGCATGAATTTATATAAGAGGTGTTTTACAATAAATGATATTGTATTATGCAATATTTACTTTATCATAATTATACCTTGATACAATTTATCTTTTATAATTCCATTCATATTAGTTAATATGATTCCAAATGAATCTTAGATTGGTAAGATTTTAAAAGAGTCAGTGTTACTAATTTTGGGATTTAATGTTTAGTTGAAACATATATTATCTACTAAGTTTAATGATAGAATTTTATGAGATACTCAAACATTGGATAGAATCTTACAATCCTCATTGAAGAAAAATGTTTGATTCAATAACTACTTAAAAGGGAAATAGTTCTCAAGAATAGTAATGGAAATAAGATAAATATTGAAATAGTTTAAATCTTATAATAATACATTTAAATGGAACTAATACCTTTATCTGATACATTTAATTTATACTTGAAAGTTTAATAGACATTGAATATATTCACTTTCATGATGAATTCAAAGAGTTTGTTTTGAAAATGATTGTGAATTTATCATGACTATAGAAAAGTTGGTAAAACTGTAGTTGTGTATTTTAGTGTGAGTATATAATGACTTATGATTCATTAAAAATAATAAATTCATATTTTCAATTGTTAAAGAAATGATAATATAAGATTAACTCATAGTTGGATATGAAAACATAATGAAATAAATTCTAAGAATAAAGATCTATAGAGATATATACAAAAGATGCTTAACTATTCTACCAAGTGCATGGATAATGTGTTAAAGGTATTTAACATTTGAGATGTATAATATTTATGAAGTTTTAATGATATCCATTATTCTATGTATGAGATGATATTAAATTCAGGTTTTAGGATTTTAGTTTTAATTTGACAAGAATAAAAGTAAGACATAATTAAGGTAAAGTTACTTTAAACAATATTATTTAAGTTTCAAATGTTATGAGGTAGCAAGAGTTGATAATCAAGACCTAATACATTTTTTATTAAATGAAAATAATTGCTTTGATCATAAAATTCTTTGATGAACTAAATATAGTTCCTTGGCTTATTCAAATGGTAATGTACTATAGGGTATATAAGTAATCAGGTATGTAAAAGAAACTAAGGTCTCACGAATGATTTAAGAATGTATTTTGACAATTTCTCTTAATTATAATGATAATTGAGATAAAAGTTGCAAAATTTAAATAAGCACTCACTATACAACATGTTGCAAAGTTTAAATAAGTACTCACTATACAACATGTTGCAAAGTTTAAATAATTACTCACTATAGAGCATCTAGTAAAATTCTCTCACTAAGTCATTATTCCAATAGTAGCATAATCACCATATAATAATATAGTATAAGATACTTAAGCGATTGGTTTAGTATAAGTATGAGATGGTTTATATCTTATAGTCAATCGATTGGTTGTAGATATATGACATACTTTATTAAAGGGATTATTTATCTTATAGACATTTTTTAATTAACTAGTATATAAAATAAAGTTCATTAGATAAATATATTATATATAAAAAATTATAACGGTAATCATAATTATGATATTCATATTATAATTAAATATTATCCCAAAATTGTTCCTATTTGTTGCTCTATTAAGATTAGACATTAATAGAGTGAAAAAATTAGCACACATTATGTTTCTTCCTTATGAAGAAAGTAGTTGATTTTATAAACTAAAGTATGGAGATATTTAAAAAATGTATAGGCGTTTGTTAGAGAATAAGTTCAATAAACTAACCTCATATGAGAATTCCATATGGAGCATTACAAGTATATCTATGAAAATATTCATTATAATGATTATATAAGTGGTTCTTAGATTTAAGATCTTCAAAGTATGTCATATAGAGATTGTTATATTTTGATACTATTTACAGTCGATCTTAGCCACCAATAGGTCACTTAGTAATCACTGGATATAACATGAATTATATAGAGCTAGTTGAGTAATCAAAATATAGAATTTGTCATCCTAAAACAATTAAGGAGAATATTTTATTGTTCTCAATTAGTATCGATTTAAGAAATTCTTGATTAAGGTAAAATGAAACTTTGAAAAAGGTTTTCAAATGTTATTATCAGAATCAATTATTAATGATAGATAATTAATATGACTGAACTCAAATAGAGTAGATGCTAATTCTCTATTTTATGTCTAATCAGAACATTGTGTAATGAAATGATTGAATTATATGGAAAAATTATACACGGATATGTTAAATTAAAACTACTTTGACATTCCTAATATTTAGATAATTATGATTTGTTATTAGATGTCAATTTTAATCTATGATTATAGATTGAAAAATTGAAAAATAAAGATAAATTAAAAGGACTTTTAATTTATCTAATTTTAATTATGAATTATAATTATAATTTATAATCATTACTAACATATTAGGAATCTAATGGGTCACGTAGTGATCAACTAAGGAGAGTAAAATTAATTAAATTAGATTTAATTGTAAAATTTTAAAAACTTTAAGGGTCAAATATATGATATTTCATTTTATTAACGTTAAATCATAATTATATTAAAGTATTATATTAATTTTAATTATATTTAATTTTAATATTATAACAGATCTTGTTTTTTTTTATATATAAAAGAAAAAACATAAGAGGAGGCTAGTACTTCTTGTTTTCTTCCTATCAATAGTTAGGTTTTTCCAAAAATTAATCCATAGGTACTATTAAAGGTCAAACATGTGTGTAACTCAAGTGATTCTTCGATTAGGATTTAAGAAGATAAAGACATGGATTAATCTTCACGATAAGTTAGAAATTTAAATTCATACTTTATTCTCTTTATGATTTAATCTTGTTATAGTTTAAAATAATCTTAGTTTTTGAGAAATCGAAAAAAAAACATTTGTTTTACTTTTGTTATGCATAATTTGATCTCATTCCAATTTTCCAACAATTGAAGTAGTTTAAAGTCACAAGTAAAACTTTTTTATATAATGATTATTTGAAATTATTCACTATATTAAATTTATAGGTGGGATTGCTATTCAAGAAAGGTGAAATTGATTCCTTATATATTTGAAGTTAACACTCGTAAATTTGAGCAATTTTAGGAAATAAATTGACAACATGTGTAACATATTTATATTTAATTTGTTACTTATTTTAAATCTATCAAATAACTCATATATCATATAAATTATTACAAATCTAATTATTACAAATAAATAATGTTTTGTGAACTGTAACTTAGGCCATGTTTCGTATCATTTTTGTTTTTGGATTTAATTTCTTGTTTTTTTTAAACATAAATGAAAATATAGCACAAAAATTGAAAAAATAATAAGTTAATACAGCACAAAACAAAAAAAATAATACAAAAACACATAAAAATCAATACAAAAATATAAAAACCTTAACTAAAAACTATAATCAACAACAATACTAAACATTCTCAACATACTCTTATTTATTTTTCCTTTAATGTTTGACCTCACGAGAAAACGATTCCTCTCATTATTTTGGACTGTATCCTACTCGTCGTGACATATTTATTTTCTTGCCCTAATTTTTTAGGTTATTAGTTAGACCCATTCTGTCTTAAAATAACTCATCGGTAAAATAATTAAAATATTTCATAAATTTCAAAAAATCAAGAATATGAATTTACTAGTAAAGTTTTTATAAATACATAAATATATTATTAATTGAATAATTATTTTTATAATATTATCATGAATAAAATAATATTATTTTATTTTAAGTTTAACATATTAAAAATATATTTTAACTAACTTAACTTTAATTATTTTATAATTAATTTTTTAAAACCACATCTAAACTAGTATTTGTAGCATGATTTTAAAATTCTTCGCTAATGTCATGTAATTAAAAAATTTTCACGGTAATTTTGTTTGTTTACACTAAAAATGATTAAAAAAATAAAATAATATTAAGTGTGAAAATAATTTTGTTCTTGTCCTTGGGTTGGCTTTCGTGGGGATGGATATGAAGTGGGGTTATACCTATTTATAAGGGGATGTATACGAATGGATGGGCCCTCGACATTGTATTCTTTGAGTACATCTCCATACGGTGCATAGGCT
The DNA here is from genome assembly GCA_028565735.1 of Pinacopodium congolense. Lineage (NCBI taxonomy): Eukaryota > Viridiplantae > Streptophyta > Magnoliopsida > Malpighiales > Erythroxylaceae > Pinacopodium > Pinacopodium congolense. The sequence continues at coordinate 6,159 of JAOXYD010106693.1, forward strand.
GACAAAATGAATACAAAACAAATGTAAACCTTAGAATATAAAATAAAATATCAAAGAAGAAAAGGGAAAGAAAATTCTTTTTACTCTCACAATATAGTGTTCAATTGTATATAGTATTTAATTAATTATTTGAAAGATAAAAGATACATTTCTTGATTAATACTTGAATGATATAATTTAAATTTTAAAAATTTTTATACTTAGTATTATTTATTATAAAATTTGATAAAATATAACAACAAAAAATTATGATGGTTGTTCTTTACTTCACCTAGCCTGCTTAATTGGAGATATTGGCATGGTAAAGCTACTACTTCAATTGTTGGAAATTTGGAATGAGATCAAATTATGCACAATAAATTATAAAATAATTATTCAATTAATAAATAAATTCATACTTTTTATTTTAAAAAAAATTTATAAAAATTTTGATTATTTTACCAATGAGTTATTTTAGGATAGAATGGGTCTAACTAATAACTTAAAAAATTGGGCCCAAGAAAATAAACATTAAGTGACTTGTAGGATACGGTCCAAAATAATAAGAAGAGGAATCTTCTTCTCATACCGTCAAACATTAAAGGAAACAAACAAGAGCATGTTATTTGTAATAATTATATTTTTAATAATTTATATGATATATAAATTATTTAATAAATTTAAAATAAATATCAAATTAAATATAAATATATTTAAATTAACACATATTGTAAATTTATTTCTTAAAATTGCTCAAATTTACAAGTGTTAACTCCAAAGATATAAGGAATTAATTTCACCTTTCTTGAATAGCAATATGAACTATGAATTTAATATAGTGAATAATTTCAAATAATTACTAAATATGAAAGTTTTATTCGTGACTTTAAACCTTTGACATGTCCTTATAATGATTAACATTAGAACATAATTCAATATATGTTGAAAATGGTTGATAATTTGTTACATCTTCCATTCCTCTTTGAGAAGTATTTATATGAAGAGTTTGTTGCAACAAAATTGTCATGAAACAGTTACTGTTTTGTATAGAGAGAAACTTTCCTTTCACCCCTCCTCGATTTATACTAGTGTCTCTTTGCTCAGCCTCCTTTTGGTCTTGCTTCTTTTAGCCTCCTCCTCCCTGATTGCCTTACTCTGTTTTTGCTTACCCCCTTGCCCTTTGATTCTTCTTTCTGTGTCTAAACAACACTTTTGTCTTTTTATCTCTTTTACCTTCTCCCCTTGTTCATGCTATTTTCCTTTTCAAAAATTCTGGCCTCCCCACCTATAGTTCATTAGGAACCTTTCCCTTCTCTCCCTAGCTTTATTGAGCTTTCCTCTCCTCCTCTAGCCCCTCTATGTAAAGATCTAGGCTCCCTCAAGGATAGCACAGGGCATCATCCTAGTATGGTCTAAAAGTAGGTAGTTATGGACTCCACATACTCCTCTCTTCAATTGGCCTCCTTCCTTTGCTAAAGGCTTGTTTTTTATTTCACCTCTGATTGAGGTTCTGAAGGAAGGTGCCTTGGCTTGGCAAAGCACCTTTACTAGTTTCTGTTTGAGCAAACGACTTCCTTTCCTTGTTTTAAGTAATTGGGTTGCTAAGAATTGGAAAAGAAAAGGGCTACTAAAGATTCTTCTCACTGAGGACAACTTAGTGTTATTCAAATTTAGTTTAAAGGCGGCTACAAGGGATATCCTTAAGTGCAAACCTTGGCACATTGGTAGCATTCATATTTTCTTCAAGTGTGGCACCTAGGTATATCTCTGGAAAAGATTAGGCATGACAATGTCATTTTATAGATTCACTTAATTAACATCCCTTTAAAATATTGATACACTAAAGGCCTTAGCTTACTTGTTAGCAACATAGGCAAGCAGTTATGTATGGATGATAACATTGCTTATAGAAGACAAATAAGTTATGCCCAAATCTATATTAGTGTGGAATTAACAAAAGACCTCCCTAATTCAATACCACTAATGTGAATGGAGGAAAAAGATACCTTAATAGAGCATTCTATTTGAGTTTCCTATTAATGACATCCCATCTTAAAGCAATAAGGGAAGTTTTGGAAACCTATAGGGCAACTGTTTAAATGAGGGGATTATGCTGAATTACAAGGATTTAATGAATTAGAAACTATTGATAAGGAAGTTTATCCTAAATGTCCGATTAGGGTGGTCCAAAATAAGGTATTAGAGGGGGCGAAAAATGTAGTCATAAATGGAATCATTGATAATTGTTTGCCATCCTTGGTTATCCCAAAAGCAACTATGAATGAAGCCCATAAAGGATTGATATTATCAACCAACCGAGGGTGTAATGATTATGATAAGGTAATAACATGAACTTATAGTGTTTTTCATCTAAACAATGTTGATAATGATGTAGTAACTACTGAAGAAGACTACAACTTCAATCTCTGACAATCGATCAACAAATTTGGTTGACATTAAGGCTATACAAGCAATGGGTAAGGAAGGTCATGATCAAAACTTAGTGTTTGACCATAGTCCAACCACAGCTTCTTACCAATCGGACAGTACTTAAGAAGATGAGTTTAAATAAGTGAAGGGAAAGAATGTAGGGAGAAGAAGCAAAGTTAAGGGCACTAAGGCCAACAGTTCTTTTACTCTTTATGTCAATTATAGCCTGGAATGTTAAGGGAATTAATTACCCAAAGAAGATACAGGCCTTAATGGATTTTAATAAGGATAATAAGCTTATGATTATATGCATTTTATAAACTAAACTATCTAGCGAAAAATGTGATGTGTTGAAGGCATTAAGTGTCCATTGGAAGTTTCTAACTGATTATTGTTGAGCTCGTCGTAAGCTACTAAATAATAAAATACCTAAGACCTAACTAAGTAGTTAGGGTGAGTCAGGGTCAAATCCTTAGGGAGTTATGGTGAACTGCTATCTTTAATATTGCACAAAAAAGGAAAACAAAAATCCTGAAATGATGGAAGTTAAAGAAACTAAAATAAACACAAAACAAAATAAAACAAAACAAGACTACTACAAATAATAAACAAGACTACCATGGTGTTAACCTATAAGTTCGAATAAGCTCTTAAACCCTCAGTTCCTTTAGCTTAGGTAACTCTGACAAGTCCTAGAAATACCTCTATCTTCACTATAACATAGAACAAGCTCTCCAGGTTTAATAGTGAAGACGCCTTAGATACTAAGAAACTATTAGCTTAGGCTACTAACTCGCAGGCTCGGAAAGTATAATATAAAGGAATAGAACCCTAGATTAGTTGGTTAAGTGTCCCAATAAAACCAACTAACTTATTGCTATTTTCGAAAATTGCTAAGGACAATTAAGTATCACATGCTTAATCCTAGCTTTAGGATTAGGGAATTATCTAAAGGATGATCAAGTCTAAAGATAACATATAATACATGACATTTAACTAAAGTTCCAAATCAACCCAAGCTTAAAAACACCAAATTAATTCAAAGCAAAATTCTATTCTCACAATTAATTATCTTTAATCTTTCTTATACCTTTAATCCTCTAAGACACTAGTTAAACATAACTAAATTAAGCAAAATAAACATTAAATAAACACAAAACATAATTAATTAATTAAAGCTAAGGGCTGGAAAATTAAAGAACAGTAAAAGAAAGACACAACTCAACACTTGAACTAACACAAACACACATTACTTAAACTATTACTTAATTAATTAAAACTTAATTATACAAAACTTAAACTAACTTTCTAAACAAAAATTTCAGAAATTATAAATTAAATAAAAAACTAAAATTAAATGAATTAAAGCCTAAGAAAATGCATAAAGACTAAATAATAAACATAAACGAACCAAACACATTAAAGATAAATGAAACTCCATGAAATAAATTTTTAAACAACTTAATATTCAATCAAAACAAATATGAAATTATAAAACTCAAACCTTAAACAAGATTAACAAAGGTTGGAAAAATAAAATTAAAAAGCTTCATTCTCAAATAAATAAACTAAGGTTCATACTTTGGTAAGAAATTAAGCTATAGATTTATAAGCAACTAACTAAGCATTCTTAAAAGAAAGACATTAATAAAAGCTAGAAAACTATGAAAACTTGAGCTAGAACCTTAAACATTCGGACATGGAGTGAAATTAAACTAAAATTTGGACAATTAACACACATTCGAACTTGACCATTGAAAACAAGAGAAAGCTAAAGTTAAAAGCAAGAACAAATGGAAATGAGACAAATCAAGGGTGCAACCAAATTTGTTGACCAAAGAAAGCTCCTTCATTCCTTTATGTAGTAGTCAAATATCTTAACCAAGGAGAAAGGTCCAATCTCCTTCATGAATCACGTCTCTTGCCAAGGAAGAACGCAAGCCACCTATCCAAGCAAAGCTTCCTAAGACCAGCTGCAAACTTCTTCACTTACTTCTCTCCTTGTTGTCCGTATATCTCCCTCCCCCTTTTGTGATTTTTATGCCGCCAATCTTGACCAAGAAGGAGTCTTCTCTCCCTTGGCTAGTGTTATACAAATGTTGGTGGTGAAGCAAGAGCTGTCCACTCTTCAAGGGAAGCAAAAGCTGTTCGTATATTGGTGGTGAGCTCCAAGTTGTCCACCACTCCAAGGAAGCTTCAAAATCGTCACTCTCTCAAGCTCCAATCAACATGATTTGCAGCTGAAATCCTTGACCATGGAGAGCTTTTACATGGAACTGTCAACTCTCCAAGCTTTTTAGAAAGCTTCTCTTTTAAGCAATTTGCAACCGACTCCTTTTCTAAATGTAGATAACCTTTAATGCTCCAAATGAAGACTTCTTAGATAGCTTTAAAGTCAAGGAGCAACACGTCTTGGATAACCCTTCAATCACATTGTTGCTAGCTAATGGAAAAGACGGTTTGGACAGCTTCTTTGCTAATGAAGATGAGCACGTTAGGGATAGCTCAAAATGTGATAAAGATGACGTCTTGGATAATTCCTTTGACAATGAAGAACACCACGTCTTAGACAGCTCTTTTCTCAAGTTTGTTCTGTTGTTTTTTTTTCTTTATAGAATGCAGCTCCAAGTTCTCCTCTTTTGTTAGTAGAGGAGAGCTCCTCTTTTTGGCTAATGTTGTAGCTGTCTTCATACCCCACCAACCATGCTCTCCACCTTCTTTTGTCTCCCCCTAAGGCTACCTTTTTAGATAGCTCATTATGCATGGATGGAAGCTCCTCTTGGAGAGCCTAATGTTGCCATTTTGATTTGTGTAGAGATAGCTCCTTAAGTGCTACATTTTAAGTGTGAAGCTCCCTTTATAACGCCACTTATGCCTCCTTTAAACACTACATTGAAGTGTCATTTAATGCCTCCATTTGCCTCCTTGAAAGCTTTTAAATTAAGATAGTAGATCATGTTATTCCTATTCATCTATATGTTGATATGGAAAGCAATTCTATTATTGATATTATG
>JAOXYD010106704.1:0-11580 GCA_028565735.1 Pinacopodium congolense
GCATAATTTATGTTTGATTTAGAGATGGAAATATAATTCCTTTAAAATAATCTTGTATATATTAATTCAAGCACAATTTTTAAAAATTTAGATAAAGTTAATTATTTTTAATAACTAAGCAAGTAATCTTTTTAATATGGTAAATTCATCAAAATACATGTGACACATAGTACTCGAATGATTGTTCAATGATTTTGTCAAACTAATGATCTTTTTTGTTTTAAATCAGGTCAATTACCACTCACCTCTTATTGTCACTTACCACCGTTCTCGTCGAATTTGAGCAATTCATTTAGATTTTGGCTCAATTTTTTAGTTTACTAAGTTCCTAAAGTTCATATATACCTTTTAACAATTCTTCCTTGCGAATTCACTTCCTAACAATGGAATATTCTAGAGATCGTAGTATATTTCGGCATCTAAAGGAATATTTCAATGACCTCTAAGAATTTTTTTTTTATTGATTTAGCCCAGTTTACTCAATCCAATTAGTCTTATGGCATCAAGAATAATTCCACCATCTAGTTTAAGGAAACTCCCAGTATATCATATTTATTAGTTCACATCTATAGATAATGTCGGGTGGTACGAGGCCTATAGTGACAATGGCATTATAGTAGAGTGGACATTATAGTAGAGTGGACCTTGACACATGTAGTCGATGTAGAGTTTGACATCTCTTATGCATTCCTAACCTTAGGATGGGAGCTAGCGCTACACTTGGTTATATCATACTATTCAAACCTAGCTTGTGAGTTTTATACTAAAATAGAACAAAAGGTCAAGGAAGACATCATTAAGATCAGGTCCTTTGTTTAATGTACATAGTTCACAATCATTGATGCTTATTTGCGTACTTTATTAGGTATACCAATGAGGCATGGTTTACGAGTAACAACGCAATATACTTCGAGGTGAACTTTGGCCTCCAATCCTAATTTCAATCCTACTACTGCTCGATTGAGTGTTAGGACCCCACTTTCCAGTTAGTTGATCGCTAGAAGATTATCATCGCCTTACTAATGGTGTGATTATACTCTACCTAAGTTTAAAATAAAAGTTAACCAAGAAACACATTCACTAATCACAAATTACGAAGAATGCAAGTGTACATATCATTAATGTAATATATTTTAGTGAATCTAGGGTCGATCCACGAGGACTGCTACTATCTATAAATTGCTATCTAAATTAGCTAACTTATCAAAATGATAGATTGATTGACTGATGAAAATGAAATAACTAAACACTTAAAGGAGACACCTAAGATATTTGTAAGGATTAACAATAAAAAATGAAGATAGGACTCAGGTAATTACGCCCTTTAGGATGCACACGTATTCATTATATTGTTTTCTTAACTTAAATTCTTTGATTTAGTAGACTGTAGAATTCCTAATGTAAAATGCACAGTCTCTTGAGTTATGCAACCTTATTTAATCTAATAAATTAGGCGAAAGTTCTCTCTATCCCAATCTAAAGTTTGAATCCATTACTTGGTAATGTGGAATCTATTATTTTGATTAAACTCAAATCTAATTCAAATATCTTATGTAACCTTATCTCTAGGTCTCCATACAAGATACTTTGTTAAAGGGGTGATCTAACACATACAATTGATCTTTCAATATAATCATACACAATTTTTACTATCATTTAACAATTGTATTCAAAATTCATAAGCATCCATAAGAAATCTAATTTAGAGCCTAGAACCCAAGAGTTAATCCAAGAATAACCATGAATATTACCTCTTAGAGTTTGTAAAAACTCAAATCTTAAAAGCAAAATTAGTTCCTACACATTGAAATTATCATATAAATAAACATCTCATGGTGAAGTAGTCTTCAATCCTTCAAATTCTTGATGCTTGATATATGAAATCCAATCCTTGATCTTTAATTCCATGTGTTTAGATCCATTCTTCTCCTTTAAATTCAATCAAAACACTCTAAAAAAGACTATGATTTGTCTATTTTAGAGTGGTGGCTCCCTCCCCCTTCAATGATGTTTTTAAGACCTAAAGGACCCAACAATTAGGTCAAGAGGTGTGATTTCTGAAGATTCCCCCAGTTTGGCCCATTCTATGGGTCCTTACTGCATTTCTCGACTTCTACCTTCCTTTGATATTTTTTCACTATAATAACAAAATAAATTCTTCTAATTTATAAAAAAAGAATTCCATCAACTTTATCACTTTATTTAAAAAGAGTAAGCAAGGAATAGGGACATGCTACACCCCTTATAATGCTGAGGAAAGTCTTGCTACTGAGTTCTAGTTACCACGGAGTAGGAACATACTCTTTCATTAATCGGGGAATAAGCCCTCTTTTGTTTCTAAACCTTGCTTGCTCCTTTCGTCTTGGAGTTTCTTTTAGTTGATGAGAATGCCACCACCTTGCAACTAAAAGAGGGGGTAAAGCCATTATGTGAAGAGAGAGGACAACTCTACCACATAGTCCCTTTTTACTTATCATTTTTCCATGAAATTTGATATGTAGAATCTTCAAATGTTGTTCTTGCAACTTATAATGTTTCATAGAATTTGAGCTCTATAAGTGCATCTAATACCCCTTAATAATCATCTATACCAAAACTAATGTTTGTTTGAGTTTTTCTTATTCTTCACTTAATGCATCCTTAATAATTTATCCTATGGTCTTAAAATTTAGTGTGGAACTTCTTCACATGTGCCAAATTGATTCCACCCCATTTGTAATCCCAAAAGTATGTTGGACTAATCTCTAATCCTATAATAATTAATAAAACATGAAAATCACATGAATAACATCTCATTCAAGGATTTTAACTAGAATTACATGCAAATCACATTAAATTGCATCTAAAACTCCACTTAATAAGCACCAAGGCAAAAAAAAAAAAAAAAACATCATTTAAACTCTAAGGTTTTCACTAATGTTTAGTTTAGACCTTAACATTTTACAATGTTCAGTTAAGACCTTAACATCTAAAAAATATTCAAAAAGAATCATAACATTTCTGAAATATTTTAAAACAACCTTAACTTCATACACTGTATGTTAAGTTAAAAAACTAGTGGGACCCATAATAATTTTTTACCAATAAAATTGTGATAGGTGCCACACTTTTGATATTTTAAGCGATGTCATGTAACTGTTTATGTCATCTGGGTTGGAACTTCGAATCCAGCTGGTTGCTCCTACCTACATGAAATCTATTCTCATCTAATTTTGCTTCATATATTTGTGTGTGTTAGTTTTTAGGTCAGAGTATACGGTAGTGAAGTAAAAAAGAGTAGTGCCCTATTCATTTTCTTTAAATCTTTTTTTGTTCATGGGTCCCTGCAATTACTTCCATTTCTTCATTATATCTTCTCTTCCCTTTTGATATACTCGGTGACATCCATTGCGTTTCTTCTAAGAGGTGCAGATGGTTAGATTACTCCTAAGTCCAACAATGATCACGATATGTACACTGAGTGGGCTTTAAAAAATAGGTTTAAAGTTGGTGATACCATTCATGCACCTGTGCTTTGAATCTATACGTTACTACTACGTTTCTTTTCGTTACTTCCTACCATTTTTCCTTATGTAATTGAACTTCTCCATTATTTTATGGATGATGATCTGTTTTCAAGGATAACCCAGACTCTATGATGATAGTGAACATCAAAGACCAGTACCGAAAATGTGAATATGATCATCCCTCCTTCTTCTTTAAGGACGGTGAAACAATATTTAAGTTTGACAGACCAAGTTTCTTCTATTTTTTGAGTGGGGTCCTAAGACATTGCTAAAAAGGTCAAAGAATGACCATCAAAGGCTCGGAGATTCACACCCTACCACCTAATCCAGCTTCAAACAATCAAACTAATACAGAAAAATGATGCAGCTAATCATGCAATGCCTCCATTATCAGTATGTTACTCATCATGCTTATCCCAACGTTACTCTTTATTTAATTTTCCTATGTCTTGTTAATTAAGTAGCAATGCTAAACCTCAATTCCTGCCTATTATATAGTACTTTTTGCTTGTTCTCTGCCTTAATGGTTTATATTTTAATAATATAGAGTATATATAATCTTTAAAATCATCTGCTTGCAAATAGAAACATACAGAACCCATCTTGTTAACTCAAGAACCCTTTCTTTCCATTCAATTCCTTCTACAAGTGTCCTCCACGCCCACCCTCAACTAAACTCCACTAATAAAAAACATAAAAAATGTTGTATACAACAATTCAAAGAGGATGAGAGAGGACTTTAAGTTTGTAAAAGGCCCCATGAACTAATACCCTCTCTCTAGTTTAAAAATGCCAACGCCTCTTGATTTGGTTTAGCGGTTAATAGGCAATGGTCAATAAGCTTACCTATAAGTTAGAAGATAATAATATTTGAAACATTAGTCTGAAGTATGATCTCAGAGATTTGAAACGAAAAATTCGACCAAAGTAAACTTATGAGTTAAGAAACATATTGCCAGGATCGACGGCGGAGTCCCCAAAGATGAATAGGGTCCTACTCTTATTTACTTCATGCCATGTACTCTGACCCAAAAACAGACCAACACAAATATGCAAAGCAAAATTAGGTGACAATAGAACCTCCCCATTGCCTGTAGGCATGAGCAACTAGCTACATTTGAAGTTCCAACCCAAATGACATAAACAGATACATGACACTGCTTCAAATATCAAAAGTGTAGCACTTGTCACAATTTTATTAGTAAAAAATTATTATGGGCCTTACTATTTTTTAAGTTCACGATGTATCTAATGGAGCATGAAGTCAGGGTTACTTTAAAATGTTTCAGAAACGTTAGTATTCTTTTTCAACATTTTTAAAATGTTAAGATCTAACTTGAACATTATGAAACGTTAAGATTGGCCTAAACATCAGTGAAAATCTTAAGTTTAAATGATGCTTTTTTTCCAAGTATTAAATCATACCTAAGGTATGTATGTTTTGAGCCTATCAAATACCCTCACACTTAAGTTATTGATTTTCCTCATACAATGATTAAACATCCACTTAATCAACATACATCAAGAGTTAAAAGTTACTTGAGCATAAACAAATTTCAACCAATATTTTTTATTTGATTTGCAAATCATGATTCCATCATGATAAAAAAAAATTTCACACACATAACACATTATTAGTAATTAAGCAACTTTCAATGCACAATATTAAGTGTCTACTCATGTAGATCATTATGTAAACTTGCTTAAAGAAGTCACTAATGCAAAGTACAATTTATTTTTAAAAATTAAAGAAAAAAGACCAAAAGTGAAAGATAAATATTTTTTGCCCAATCTAATCATATCTCTATTTTAGAGACACAATATAAAACTCACTTCTTTTTTATTAAGTTTGTGTGTGAGATATATAATTAAGGATGATGAAACATATTTTCATAATCTTTTCATAACAATAAAAACTTCTTAAATTGATATATAATATGCACAAATAATAGTAAATATTCTTAACATATGCAGTAAGTTTTAGCACCCAAAATTTTTTCACCATCCACTAAGTTGTTTTGGCTCCTGTACGGTAAAAAAGACTTGCTAATATGTTTTCTACACGCAGAGATAAAATTTGATGCCAGGAAATACATACTGGATAAATGATTTGTTCAATTTCTTCCAACCATAGTAAAACAAATTCCTACTTTTTCTAGTTAGTTTTCTTTTACCTTAATTAACCCCGAATTTGTATCACTAAAACATAAAGAATCTAAATATTTTCAATAATGATACAAATCATGTCATCTCTTTCGAAATTGACGTTAGGGTAAGGGATCATATAAATCATGCTAATTGATGCTTAAATTATCATATGAGACTTTTGGCATATATCTCATCTCTCTTAATTTACTCATTTAATACGGATTCACTACTTATAAGGCAAAGAGGTTTCAGAAATTAAGGCCTGTCATTACCCATTATTCAAAGCCGATGACAAATTCTTTTCTATCAATATTGATAGTCATTTTTTAAAACTCAAAAGCAGACCCCACTACTTAAAAGAATAACACGAATAATGGGAATTGACTGTTAGCGCACCTAAAACCATGTACGCAAGATTTTGAAGATATGATGTTGAAGATATGCCGATCGAAAATTACTTACTATGCATTTTTGTTGAATTCAATCAGAACTGTATCCAACATTTTGCTGCAAAAGGTCATTCAAAACGTCCGGTTTCAAAAAATATCTCATATAGTGCATCACATCATTCTACTAGCTCCATGTTTACCTTTATAATTACTCTTACTTCTAATATGAACTCCTCTCTTGTCGAATTCAATTAATCAATCAACATTAACCCATTCCGATATTCGAACTTCATCTATCTTTTAGCTATTTTTACATCAAAGAAAACTTACTTCAATTTTTGAATTAGATGAGCCAAAATGTACAATTTAGTATTTAAAATTTATGTTTGATCTTAATATTCTATACCTAAGTCTTTTATATTATGGAAATTATCATTAATATACTAAATTGGATTAATTTTACAAAATTTTTTCAAGATTTTAGAACATCTTTTGAATTTTCATATTGATTTTATTTTAAAATTGTTATCAATTTCATATTAAAATTTGTGCAGGACTGGTTTTAATATATTTGAACAAGAGGCAAGTTCATGGAGTTTGGATTGGGTTCGATACTTGAGCACACTTAAGTCAAGCTTAAGCCTTATAAATTATTGCAGGTATAAAATTTAAGCCCAACTCGACCCACTGATAAGCCTAACCAAGATATACCGGAAAAGGAATTAAAATATTATATGGAGATGTTACGTAATATAGCGATAAAAAGCTTAGTTGAAGTGGGAAAATAGAAACTGTGGGATAACAATCGAAAATTAGATGTCAGTTTCTTATTTGAGATTTGGATATTAATGTGATGGCCCACATCATAAAAAAAAAGTTAAAGTGGTACATTTTATATTTATCATTATTTTGATATTTAAAATTCTCTTTTTAAGCGCAATTAAGGTTCAATCTAATATAAATCTTATTCTTTTGCAATTAGGAAGGTTGAAGAACGTTTAGATCATAATAAAATGATAATAAAAGAGGTAAGGTTAGAAAAAGAAAAATTTTTAAATATAGCAAACATACAAAAAAAACAAAAGCATTTGGACAGATTACACGTAGGCAAATGTAGTTACTGGAAAAGCTAATCTGAAAATGTTGACAAGGATTCCTACTTATGCTAAGATTCCTATGGAATATATATACCCGTATTTCATTGTTTTCCCAATTAATTAAGGGTGTTGCTATAGAATTTATGGGGATCCTTTTTAGTTAGGTTTTAAATATATTAGGATTATATACTAGGATAAGCCGTCACTTTCACTTTTAGGTTGAGAACTCAATTTTCTTTTCCTATCTTCTCTTTTTCTAGCCGTCTTTCTTTGTGGTCCTTAGTGATTGAATTTTTTTTCTTGGTTGGAGGAACTTGAAACCTTGGAACTTCATGGACTATGAGATCTTCTGATTTTAATGCTATCTAACTTGTCTTTTCAAGTATTATTCTTTTATATGTTGATATTTTTAATTCTTTTAGTTAATTGCTAGTATGGCCTAATAGTTTGTTAATTGTTATGATTTATAGCTAGGTTAAATATTAGATATATAATTGTTCAATCCCTCTAATTGAAGTGATGATTAGATTTAATAGTTTGCGATATCATAAATTTTTATTTCCTAGGAAAATTTAATTAGGTTAAATACAATCATTTGATTTTGTGTTGTCTAAATTCCTTGGTTTTTCTGATACTTATGTTAGATTGTATCCAAGGTTTTTAAATAATTAGGGTTAATTGGATTATGTATTGAAGATTAACTAATCCTTAAAAAGACAAGAATTAATTTTTTAGAATGAATATTTGAATTACAAATTGATAATTTTATCTATTGATAATCAATCAACTTCTTAATAGTTCTTGTAACCTAAGACCAAGGTTAGTTTAATTGATTTCTTTTAAGTTAACTATGCAATTCCCTATTAGTTATTAATTTTTTTATTTTAATTATTAATTATTAATTTATTCCAAAGCTCTTGGTTTACTAATTTGAGCAAGTAATGACAAGTAGTATTAGAATTTTTGTAAGAACAATCCCTTCTACTACATTCAAAATTTTATTATAGGGGATATTTTTACATATTAGACGCAGGTGACAACATTACCAAAATTTTGTTGCCATTGTTAGGAGTTCTTAATAGTTAATGTTAGTTACTAGGTTGTTGAAAGAAAGTGATTTATAACTTAATCTAGAGATTGAGAAGACTACAAGGATATTAAGAAAGGAGACCAAACAAAGAAGGCAATAACTTAATTTAGCTAGTGAAGGAGAATAAGACAATACAATGGTTGAAAATAGAACTCTTAAAGAGCTTATCGCCCTAGATTTGAATCAATAACTTCATTGTACTATTTTTCTCAATTTTTATGCAACTATTACTTTTAAATTATACTCTTGACCGATACATCTCTTACAAATTTTTTGATAGTTCTATAAGTGAAGATTCATATAAATATCTTAAGGTGTTTTTAATAGTGTGCACTAGTATGAAGCTTAATAAATTTATAGAGGAATAGATCAAGTTTAGGGCATTTTCATTTTCCATAAAAAATGATGCTTAAGATTAACTCTACAACTTACCAACTAGAAGTGTCACTACTTAACATAAGATGAAACGATTATTTTTTTTTAAAATTCTTCCTTGTATCAAAAGCTACTAATATAAGAAAAGAGATATATAGAATGTAAGATAATCTCACTACCAAATCATTGATCAACTTCCTATCAATTATTTTTGTGAAGGACTTCTATTTACTAATAAGTATATGATAGTTGTAGCAAGTAGGGGCCCACTATTTGTTAAAACCCCTAAAGTAGCCTAAAGTCTTATAGTGAATATGACATTTAATTCTTAGAAATTCAAGACTAGATCCAATCAATGATATAATCATATCAATAAGGTAAATATTCTCCTATTGAGAAATTACTTAATGATCTAACATCTCTTGTTCGTTAACTTGTTATAAGAAAGAGAGAAATAGCAAAGGTGTATGGAATCGGCTTAGTGGTAGCGCCTCTAATTGATATATGCCCAAATCTTGAAGAAGAGCCTTTTATGCTAGTTAATGCAATAAGGTATTTTTGGGACAACAACAAGGAAACTATAACCCCTATTTAAACACATATAATCTAAGTTAGAGAGACCATTCAAATCTTTACTATGGTAATGCACTGATGTATTAACATCCCTACACTTTGCAGTAATACTAATAGTCTTACCCTCCTAGATAATAACTGGCTCAAGGCTCTCACTTAGGCATGTCTTTTGAAGACACTATTAAAACTAGAGCTACTAATACTAGTGAAATTTAAAAAAGAGACAAGAGCCAATATTTAGAATGAGTCAAATGGCAACTATAATTAGTAGGTTAGAAGCGTAAAATTCTTGTAGGTTGCCTTCTCAAACTATAGTGACTTCAAAGGAAAATATAGGTATGATAATGTTGAGGGGTAAAAAAGAGCTGGAGCCACCAAACAAAGAGAACCTTGTACTTACACAGAACAAGAAGATGGGGATAGGGAATCTATAAAAAAACAAGCCCTCTGGTAATAATGCATTAACTGATAAGTCTCCCCCTTTAGATAAATACAAACTTCTCATTTTGAGTGGATTGCATTGTTTTGAGGTTTAATTGATTGAGTTTGAGAGTAACACATATTGAATGGTAGAATGAACTAGGAATATGGGCTTGAATGAATATTTACAATTAAGGGATAAACCAATGTGTGAAGTTGAGGTGAATTTAATATTAACTTGTGAGTTTTTTATCCTAAAAGATTAAAATATCTATATCAATCTATCTTTTCTTTAACATTTGGCATTCTTTTATATTAATATATTTCTAGAATTTTGATCTATTTTGAGACCACATTGATATATGCTTACATGAAAACGATAAACTCCTTTTTGATTTAAATCTTGAGCTTAATTGGCCTACCCAGTTTATTATCCTTTATCAGCTCTTTTGAACCATATAAATTCCTTTGAAATGATAATCGCATTATAAGCCCAAACCTTCATTAAATATCATTACCCAAAATGTTACAAAGGCATTTCCACACTCATCATAATTTTTTATTTTGATTATCCACATTATTCATGTTATTATTCTCTTATTTATTCAAGTTCAAGTATAAAAAAAAGAATAAAATTAAATTAAAAATAAGTATAAAAGAATTAAAAAGTGAGTAATAATATATAGAATAAAGCATAACATTAATTGATGCTCCTAAATCTAACATTGCTTTATCAATCCTTTTGTTACTTATTATTCGTAATATAGAGAATATAATCTAGGTCTTTACACTTTTCAGGTAAATTCTTCCAAATGATGATAGATACTTATCCCCTTTTCCTATTTTCTTAAGTGTTGTTATTGTAATGAACTTGGTCATTTAGAGAAGTGCTATAGATTGAAGGAAAAGAATACAAATTTTGTTGTGGAAGAAGAAAACGTAAATTTGAAATTTTATTTCTTGGAGAACATGGATAAGTCCACTGAAAGAAGTGTGAATATGGGTGATGGAACAATTTGAGAAGAATATGGCAAAGGAGATATGAAAATCAAGTTATGTAGTTCAAGCGACATCAATGATGTGTTTTATGTGCCTCACCTTAACTCCAATTTTTTAGGTGTTGGATAGTTTATGCAGGAAGGTTGTTCAATTGTCTTTAAATTTTTATTATGTATTGTTTTTTAAAATAAGACCAAGCAAAACATGTTGTTCAGGATTCTTAAGGTTGAAAATAACATTTTTCCTCTATATTATAATGTTGAGAATCAAGCTCTTCCTACTTCTCTTGAAGATGATACTTGGTTATGGCACCTGATAAGTGTGATTTTTGGTTATGTTTCTAGGTTATTTTTAGGTGTTTTAAGTGTGTCTTTGTGTGTTTTAGTTTTAGTTTATTTGATCTTTTGAATGTTTTGCATCTTTTCATGATCTTTTAAGTGTCTAAGTTTTTCTTTGCTTTGTTTAGTGTTTAAGGGTGGATTTTAAGCTTATTTAAGGGATAGTTTGATGCACATTGTTGCTTGATTTTGCAGGCAGTAGAATTTCAGATTGAGGTGTTTTATAGGTGACTTTTGTGGGTTTCTGGGAAAGATCTAGAGATGCGATGGCCATGAAAATTGGTGGAGAAGAAGATCGAGGTGTTAGGAAGCTCCAGTTCAAATTTTAGTTCAATCGGAGGTCCGGAGAGGAAGTTATGGCCGAAAGAGTGAAGGGTGTTCAAAGTTGTCAAGACAGGGTCACGATCGTGACAGCACTGTTCATGACACCCTATGTCACGATCGTGACCCAATCACGATCCTGACAGCGGGTCAGGTCCAGAACGCTGCCAGATGCGGGATTTTAAGCCCTTGACCCTCCTTTTGACCTATTTAAGGGTTCTAAACCCTAGGAGCCGAAAATATTGAGGAGACAACACCCAAGAAGAGGCAAGGAAGAGGTTTTTGGTGGCTACACAAGGGAGGAAACTCAATCAACCTTGGAAA
>JAOXYD010106715.1:0-11580 GCA_028565735.1 Pinacopodium congolense
GGTTGATAGTTTTAATTGAGCAAAAAGTTTTTAATACCCAATTCACCCCCCCTCTTGGGTGCCATAGGACTTACACTTACGAAGGGGCTACCTCAATCATGGCTAGAATCGCAGTCGTAATCTTAGCTGTGACTTCTTTTGGTAAAAAAAAATCATGGTAGGTGTTGTTAGTTAGGTGACTTAAGTTTTTAAACCATTTTTACTTTGAATTTAACCAATGAGTAAGCAAGTACACCTATCGAACAACTAATATCATAGAGTGTTTTTAAGACCCCAAATGTCATTCCCATAGGAACATTCTATAATTATTATGTTAATTAGCTTATAATTACCTAGGAAATTCCAAATGCTTGATTAAAAAGCCAAAAAAATGCTAATTTGACTTAACTTGCTTCGAATAATGTAAAATCACTTCTAAATTATTATAAAAATTACCAAAAATTCCCAAATTGTATAAATTAGCTAAGGATTAGGTTTTCAATGGATTAATTGAGTAATTAAAATTTTTAGAGGTTGATTTAGAGTATCTTCAGATTTTCAAGATAAACCTATGCTTAAGACTATGCCTTATTCTCTATAAATCATAATTTGAAGATTGGACATTCATCAAACTAAGTTAATAGGCTTTAAGATTAAGAATTTAACCTCTAAAAATTTAATCTCAAAACTTAAAAACTTGAAAACAATCAAGATTTGGTCATACAATGATTAATTTTTGTTTATTGAATTTTCTAACAACCTAAATTGATTTCTCAAGTCTTAGATCATCTATTAATCTTTTCTTAAGTGACTAGCTTAAAAATAGATGGTTCAGCCCTTTAATAAACAAAAATTAATCCCTTAATTATGTAAAAAGGCTCATTTAATTCATTTACGTACCTAGCATTAACTTAAAACTAATTCAACCACACATGATAATCAAAGTAAGCAAAACAACCATCTTGAGCAACATACTTTAAGTATTAACTAATAGCAAGGAAAATAATGAGTTTAAAGTTTAGAAAACTCCTAAGAGAAGCTACTAAATGCTTTACAAGTTCTATATAATGATCTTAGCTCCAAAAAAACTTAAATTCGTTAATCAAACCTCATGAACAATGAAAGAACAAGAATAGATATAAGCTTAAGCACAATACTTTGATTAATATGAAAAATATATCAAAACATGATTTAATCTATATTAAAAACCCCTTAAATGATTTTTAGGCTCAAATGTGTGTCTTAACATGAAGCTCCAACACTTAGTAGCTTAGAAAACAACTTAGAATCAAAGTTACAAGTTTTTGAAACCTAAGAACACTAAGAACATTAAAGAGAAAAACTAAGGAAGAATGGAGAGATTTTCATATCTGATCTTCTCTTAATTATGGCATCTCTCTTATGTTTAAAGCCATAATTTTAGTATGATAGCTTTTAAAGCTTGGTTGATAGGTCGGTTAATCTTTTAACGTGAAGGTGAACATTTTATCGTCAATAACTCCTAGTTAATTAAATGAATCACCTTAAATCAATTAGCTACTCATGTCACTTAATAACTTCAATCTTATTATTTTTTTTCTATATTTTGAAGCAAAGGAGTGGATTTTTTTACTCATTTATTTATTTATTATTAATTTTTTATGATACTTCTAGCTTTTTATTTTTTATTTTTTGAATGATCAAAGTGTATCAAGAAAGTCACAAAATTACTCAGTAAGTTGCATTTTATACATGGAATATCATTATGATCATTTGATATTCACTATCTAAAATTTGAAATTACTTAAAAGAATTTAGCTATTGATAGTCAAAATTAACCACAAAACATTTCAAATTGTCAAAATAATTAAATTCAAAAGAAAACATGTGCAATAATAAGCATCGAAATCGATTTTTTTTTTGCAAATTATAAACTATTAAGAGAAAATTAATAAAATGATATGCTATACGATAACAAATGCTCAAGTGTGATAAACTGTGAAATCCCTCGTCCCCACTTAAAGAAAACATTGTTCGAAATATTCAAAAGAAAAATAAAGCACAAAAGTGAAAGATATAAGGGCAGGAATACATCCGTTAAAAGATATAATCTTGATACTTCTCTAAGGGGTTGAATCATAGCTACTAAAAGAAATAAAAATATCAAACACAAGAGAAAAAAAATAACAGAAATATGCTCCACTATCATAAATATGTGATGAAGTACAACCAAGGAGTGAAAATAAAACTAAAAAAAATAATCATATTCGAAAAAAAATTGAAAGACAACCTAAACTACGAAATATATTGAAAAGGTACTAGAAAATGATAAAATGGAAACATACTAAAAACAAATAACATAAACAAGCATCTTAAAACTAAATGTAAGGACAATCCAAAAGCAACTAAGAAATGGGACTATCCTGATCTCAGTCTCAGTGATGCTCCTTGATATGGTAAAGCTGAAGCTCTATATGATTGAGATGCTCACAAATTTCTACATATAGCTCTGAGATCTCAAAAGTGAGGTGAGTATTCATCCTTAACAGTATAGTCACAAGATCGAACTGAGGAATATCCACAGGAGGAGGAGGAACCTCAAATGCAGGTGACACTAGTTGCAGTGGATGAACACTCATTGTTGCTTCAGATGAAGCTTCATCTATAACCTCCTCGGGTGCTGTAGGAGGGATATTAGTAATGGGTAGATCAACATGTCTCTCACCCTCCTCTAATCAGTGCCACTAGCCTCCAACATGAGCATATTTCCACAACTTAAATGTGACAGTGTTAACCTAAGTTTGATGTACTCAATCCATGCGTACCTTAAAATCAAGCAGAAATCTTGCTACCTAGAAGATCTAGGTCAAAAGGCAAAAAAAGAAAAAGTTCTTACTCAGCTTCTTCATCTTAACCACATCATGTATTTAAGTAATAATGTACCCGGCCAAAGGTAAAATACTAATGGCACTGAATCAATGTAACATCTTATAAAAAATATAAGCATCTTCAAAATGCACATCATTCAATCCACTTAGCCTAGGTACCACGTTAGCACTCAAAAGTGCTACAATGATATGCTCTTGAACTCCCAAAGTTGTAGTGGCAAAAGCTCGAGGGGTTTTTTGAACTAACCCTAAGGTATCTTAGGCAGCAGTAAATGAAAAATTAAGATTGGAAACAATCTAATCTACGTGAAAGGAATCCCTTGATCTCATATGTATGTCTCCCTCATCCGGTATTCATAATAATTATGAAAGAAAAACACAAGAAAGGTTAATAGGAGTAGCTCGAACAAAGCTTTGTATTTATGTAGTGTCAACCTCATCCTTTTCTTTAATGTTCTTGAAGAATTCATAAACTAACGTCAGATAGTAAGGTCTTATAAATGTCACCACAGGCTCCTATCCTAAAGCTAAAAATGCGCTAGAGACATCCAACTTAACCTCAAAGTCTAGATGGATCAAACGCTCTGTCATGAACTCATTGGTTTGATAAGCACGGAACCAATCTGAATTCTGTCGAGTAGCAAACTTATCGACATCAAAAGTAGGTCTCTTGTGGAACGTCTAGCCTATGGATATCCTTAGTGCGATACGACAAAACATTGTGTAGTAAAGTGGATAATACACACATAAAAATGACCTTAAATGCTCAAAATTCTCTGGACCACCTCTTTGGAACATTCTCTACTCATCGAAAGATTCCTTTTTTGGCGAAAAAGGTTTATAGTGCCAAATTTGTACCCATGGATAGATAATGACATATAGAGCATATTAGTACCACTTAGAATGGTAGAAAAATGGAAAGTTGTGATGTTTAAAGGATGGAAAAGTGTTTAAAATGATAAATGGTAAAGGAAAATGGGAAAATAGATGGATGTTTGAGTGAAAATTTTTTAGGTGGATGTTGTTTAGAGGAGGAAGAAGATGAATACTAGAGATTTTAGGATATTTTAAATGTTTTAAACTAAAATTGCATCTTTTCTAGCTTTCTGTGAAGATATAGGGGGTTGTATGAACATATAAGGTAGTTCAAGATCACCATATTGGATCTCTAAAAAGTAGATCGCTACATGAATTAAACAAAGATAAACAATGATCAACATAGATACTCGTATATGTTCTGTTTGGCTATTTTTAATTAAATTTCAACCTTAAAACTTCATCAAATTCTACCAAAATCAAATTCCAACAAAATTAAGAAGAATGTTCATCAAATTGTTTTAGAATTGAAAATTTAAAAACTCAAAAAGCAAATAAATCATACTAAAAACAAGTGATAAACTAAAGAAATAACACCAAACTTAAATAAAACATACTTAAAAGGCTTCAAAACACTAATTGATGGTCCTACCACATAAAATAAAATGAAAACACATGTAAATACCTATCTAACAAGAAGAGTTCCTAGGTTAGTGAGGATCAAAAAGCGATAAAGTCTCAGCATACTCCTCGACTAAACTAGGAACATATAACCTTGCCCTTTTCCCATTCACTTATAAAGTCAAGTGACTATTAGCTACTTCAATTACTCAAAATGGATAAACTTTGTCACTTCATAGGGGCCTGTCCATCTTGATATCAGCTTTCTTATAAATAACTTCAATCGAGAATTGTAAACTAAGACCTTGTCACCAACCTTAATCTCCCTTTGAATGATATACTTGTCATGTCATCTTTTGACCCATTTGTTATACAATTTAGAATTTTCATAAGCATCACGATAAATTCATCCAACTCATTAAACTGAAAAATCCATTCTTCACATACTTTCCTTAAGTAAAAATTCAAGAAATTTATGGCTCAATATGCTTAATGCTCTGGCTCCATTGGTAAGTGACATGACTTTCCATAAACCATCTTACAATGAGACATTCCTACTAGCATCTTAAAATCAGTTTAATAAGCCCATAAAATATCATCCAATTTCATTGACCAATCTTTCCTTAAAAAGCTTACAGTTTTTTCCCAAAATTCTCTTAATCTCACAATTTGAAATCTCAAACTGACCACTAGTTTGAGGTTAATAAGGTATAGTAGTCTTACGGGTAACTCCATATTTAGTCAAAAGGGAATCAACATTTTTGTTAAAAAAGTGTGTTCCTCTATCACTTATTATTACTCTTGGTGTTCCAAATCATTTAAAAATGTTTTTCTTCTAGAATTGAACTGCACCTTGCATCATTAGTTGGAAGTGAAACTACTTCAACCCATTTACTCATATAATCTACAGCCACCAAAATGTATTAGTGAAAGTATGACATAGGGAAAGGTCAAATGAAGTCCATACCGCTAACATAAAAAATTTCACACACTAAAATATAATTTAGTGGCATTTCATGTCCCTAATAGATATTTCCAATCCTTTGGTAATTGTTATAAAACTTGATAAATTGAAATGCATCCTTAAACAAGGTGGATCAGTAAAAATCACACTCTAACAACTTATGTTTAGATTTAATGGGCCTAAATTTTCCTTCAAGCTCTCAAGAATGAAAATGACTTAAAATGAAGGGCACTGCCTCTATAGGTACAGATCTCCTAATAATTCCATTAGTACATATCTTTTATAGAAAGTGTCATACGAAATATATCTATTAATCTTTGAATAGAATTTCTTCATTTATTGATATGAAAAATTAGGAGCTAAAACTTTACCAGTCAAATAGTTTAAAATATCCACATACCAAGGTAAAGTAAGCATGGCTAGGAAATTTTATTTAAGAAATACCACCTAAATGTCTTATTTTTCTCCTTGCTTCATCACTTCTTTTCTCAAATGAGACAAATGGTCGAGCACGAAATTTTCTTTTATTTTCTTATCTCTGATTTAAATGTAAACCTCTTGTAAAAGTAGAACTCATCGAATCAATCATGGATTAATAACTATTTTGTTTATTAAATACTAGAAAGTATAATGGTTCGTATATACAATCAGCTTAGAAAGCACTAAGTAGGATCGAAACTTATTAGAAGCAAACACCACATCTAACATCTCCTTCTCAGCGGTGGTGTAATTTCTTTAGGCATCATTTAAGGTTTGACTTTCATAATAAATCAGATGAAAGATTTTACCATGCCTTTGCCATATAGTAGCACTAAGTGCACAGTCACTTGAATTGCATATCAATTCAAAGGGAAGAGACCAATCAAGTGATTGTAAAATTGGTGCATTAGTGAGCTTTGTTGATTGATTATGAATTGATCACAAGTACTTTAGATAGAGGTCACAAAAAGACATACTTAAGATGAGAGGAAAAAGGCTTAATGTCTAAAGTTGGAGGCTCTTCAATAGATGGCTTTGAAAGGGATTTGATTGGCCTATCCAAGGGCTTAAAGCTTCTAGATTGAATCCAACAAGACGTCTCCTTCACAGCTTCTAATTCTTCAAAAACTTCTTTGACTTCCTCTTCGTCTAATTCCAAATAACATTAATGGATTAATGCCTTTTTCGAAGGGCGTGAAAAAAGATACTTGAATGGTATTCACACCAATTAAGTTTCATGAATCAAAGATGGAGGGATGCTTTATTTCTTTAAACACATTGAACTCATTCTCCTCATCTTAAAATCTAAGAATAATCTTTCCCTCATGTACATCAATCAGTGCCCTTGTAGTAGTCATAAATGGACTTCCCAAAATGATGGGCACTGAGCTATTCTCTTCCATATCTAAAATAAGGAAAGCAATAGAAAAATGAATTTATCTACTTTCACAAGTAAATACTCAATGATTCCTATTGGATAAGTCACTGATCTATCAGCCAATTGTAATAAGAATGTAATGCTCTTTTAATCCTAACTTTTTGAAGATAGACAAAGGCATCAGATTAATGCTCTCTCCAAGGTCCATCAGAGCCTTATCGCTCTATACGCTACCAGTTGTGCAAGGAATGGTGAAACTACTAGAGTCCTTGAATTTTGGAGGTAACTTCTTCAAAAGGATATTAAAACACTCTTTATTAAGCTTGAAGTAGTACTCCCTAAAATGTTTGGATTATTCCTCTAACTAGGATTGTAAGTGTTTGAATAAGGGTTTCCTCTTTGTCTACTGAAATTGTCAACAATCTAGGCTTGTTTAAGTTCTTGGGCAAAAGGACTACCTTCTTGAAACTCTAATGATGAATGGGAGATACTATTAAAACTTTTACACTAAACTCTATGAGTACTACTATTACTAAAACCGCTCACTAAGCTTTCTAACTTTTTGTTCAGTACTTCCATTTGAACTATAAGAACTACTATATTATTGATTGCATGAACACAATATGGTTTTCTCAAATGGAATTCAAAAGGATACTGAAAACTGTTTGTATCCATCTCCTTAATCAAATTGTAGGCTTTGATCTAAATCTTCTTCAATGGTTTTACAAGTCGAAGGTGTAAGACTAGTGTAGAAAATGTCCACTTGTTGGCACGTACTGAACACATGGGTAGGATACTTGATAAGCATCTCTCTAAATCTCTCCTAAGTCTCTTATATATTTTCATTCTTGTATTATATAAATGAACTAATCTCAATTTTTGTCTTGTTATCTTGGCAGCTGGGAGAAATTTAGCTAAGAACAGCTTCATTAAATCATTCCATGAAGTAATGAAACTAGGCTGAAGTGTGGATAGCCAGGTTTTATTTTTATCTTTAATAGAAAAAGGGAAAAACCTAAGCTTAATTATAAATTCCAAAACCCCATTTCTATTAAAGAGATCACAACTATCTAGGAAATTTTGCAAATGCTCATTTGGATCTTCTAGAGCTGAACCACCAAATTGAGACAACCTAACTTTAAAAATAATAATATGTAGGATCTCAAAATTACTAGCATTAGCCTTAGGCTAGATAATGCTAGCCATCAATCTACCTTTGTTTCCTTTTGCACAATCCATCATGGTAAGTTCTCTAAGTTTATACTGAGGTCTAACAACTATGTGTTCCTCATGATCCATTTGTACAGGATTAGATTCAGTGTCACTAAACATTCCTCCTTCTAAAGGATCGGGTGTGGTAGCTCGTGATTCTTTCTTTTTCTTACACAATGTATGCTCAAGTTCCGGATTGAAGTCTAATTACTTAATATTTGCTTGAGATTTTAACCCCTCATGCCCATATAAATTTAAAGAAAATAACTAAACAAAAGTAAATATTAACAAAATAAGGAAATGACAGAAATAAGATAACCATAAAACAATAAAATACTAAGAAATTAAAATAACAAAATAAATGCATAAATATTAAGAAAATTAAGAAAAAAAATATACACAAGTCTTAGAGTAATTGAAACAAAATTTTCCTAATAGTCTAGTATTTTCCCTAAAAATGATGCCAAAACTTATTGTTTTTTATTCGATGACTAAAGCTTTTGACCAATTTTTACTTTGAATTTAACCAATTCGTAAGCAAGTTCCCCTATTGAACAAATAATACAATAGAGTGTTTTTAAGATCCCAAATGTTAGTATCACGTGGAAATTATATAATTTATAGGTTAATTAGTTTTCAATTATCTAGGAAATTCCAAATGATTGATTAGAAAGCTTAAAAATGCTAATTTAACTTAACTTGATTCAAACAATGTAAAATGACTTCTAAATTGTTTTAAAAAAATTACCAAATTGTGGAAATTAGCTAAGGAGTACATTTTCAATGAATCAATTGAGCAATGAACCTTTTGAGCGGTTGATTAATAGTATCTTCTCAGTTTGAAGACATAGTTATGGTTATGTATTTTCTTTATTAATCCTAGGTCACGTATCAAATTTAACTAATAGGCTTTAAGATCAAGAAATTAACCTCTAAAATCTTAATCTTAGAACTTAAACTCTTACAAATAATGAAGGTTCATCACACAGTGTTCAATTTGTGTTGTTTATTGATTTTTTTGAAGAACCTAAGTTGATTTGTCAAGTCATATCATCTATTAATCTTTTCTTAAGTGGCTACTTAAAATTAGAGTTTTAAACCCTTAAATAAACAAAAATTAGTCCCTAATCACGCTCAAAGGCTCACTTAATGCATTTACATACCAATCCTTAGTTGAAAAGTAAATCAGCTACATATGATCATTAAAGTAATAAAAATAACCATCTTTGGCAATATACTTTAAGTAATTACAAGTAGAAAGAAAAAAAAAGAGTTTAAATCTCAGAAAACACCCAAGAGAAATTCTTGAATGATGTATAGGTTTTGGATAGTGATCTCAGCTCCAACAAAAATTAAAATTTTCAATCAAATCTCAAGAAAATCAAAGAAAAAGAAGAGATATAAACTTAAGCACAATAATTTGATTAATCTAAAAACAAAGAAAAACATGAAATAATTGAAATTAGAAAACCCAATAAATGATTTCCAGACTCAGATATGTCTTAACACCAAGTTTTAGCACTTATTAGCTTAAAAAACAACTCAGAATTGAAGTCACTTGTGTTTGAAACACAAGAATACTAAGAACAGTAAAGATTAAAACTAAGGAAGAATGGAGAGAGTTTTAGATCAAATCTTCTCTTAATTATGGAATTTATTAAAGAAGAATGGAGAGAGTTTTAGATAAGATATTCTCTCAATTCTAGCATTTCTCCTATGTTTTTCCCTTCTTCATAAGCTTAATGACCTCTCACTTGGTCCTTTTTAGATAGGGGAATTAATTGGAAACTTGATTTAATCGAAATCTTTGAGATTCAAAGGAGATTTTTTTGGTTATGCCCAATACAGTGGGTTGAATCATAGTTCTATAGTGGGCTATTTAACTACAATATATGCCTTGATGATGCATACCTTTATGCGTAGCTCTAGGACATTTATATGGGTCTTTTTAGACTTATGTAGATGTTTTAGAGAGTAGTAGTATAGCATAGTCTTTGCATAATTCTTAAATTAATTTTCATTTACTATTAATTAAACAATTATAGTAAAAAATTAAACACGTAAAGATGAAATTAGGGGTCAAAACATAACAAATATTCATTAAAAACATAATCAATTTGACCCATATCATTAGGATAGGTGAATCACAGTCGTTATGTTAATCATGATTCCTCCAGCTTTTTTTCTCCTCTCAATCTTCCCATAATATATCTTCTGTTGTTCATCTTTTGGCCATGAAATTATAAATGAAGCTTCCTAACATGATGTCCTTACTTCCTAAATTGCTTCCATAACTCTTGAAGCATACATCTCAAGGCTCTTAAAAATACTATTAAATATGTTCAAATAAAAAACATCAAAGCAACATCTGATTAATATAATTTAACTCAATATTCATAAGCATTACATGGATTTTTCTTTAAACTCTACATAGCAATCACCGTATCATGCTTAAACTATGTATGCTTTAAGAGCTATCACTTAAGTTTTTCTCCCTACTTCCTATCCCCTCAATTGTCCTTAATTCAAGGATCACCTAAAGTAAAAAAATTGTACACCTAAGTTTTATTTAATATGCTAGATCAAAAACAATAAAACTAAAGTAACTAACTAAAACCATGGAATGAAAAGAAAACTAAATAATCATTGTATTACCACCCAAGGAGCACTTCTTTAAAATGTTTTTAGCTAGACTTTATCATTAAAAGACTATGATTATGATTCTCTTTCAAACCCCAATCCTTTAGACTCCTTTTGCCATATTTAAGAGGGCTTACCATGACCTTATAGCCTAACTTACCTAATGTTATGTTCCTTTACTCACCTCCTTCACCTTGCTATGAAGCATTATTGCAAAAAAAATCCTAATACATAATTCCCTATTGGTGATTAAAAAGCGTAATAACAGTAAAATCAGTGATCACAAGTGCTTCTTTTACAACCTTGATATCCTCATCGTCAATAACTTTTTCATTATCCCTTTTAAACTGAATTCTTAGTTTCTCCTACTTCTAATAATCTTTTCCTTTAATTTTAAGTTTTTCTTGCTTTTAATAATATTTTCCTTTTCTTGCTCCTTTAACTCCATTGCCATGGTGTTAAGTATTATAACTTGCTTATATTCTACAACTGATTCAACTAACTTCCTAATCTGGATCTATAAAATACAAGAAACATCCATTCCTTTTTTATTAGCCTTGCTTCTAGATATAAATTTTCTTATGATCCTAAAAACTGATAATCTTGCCTTCTCGTGTCATTATTGATATTAATTTGATGAAGGCGTAAACTTTATTAATCCTGAAGAAACCTAATGATCTATCCAACTAGAGTTATAGGTGGTACTCTAATAATTATCGTGACTAGATTAGCTATCTTCTGAATCACAGCCTAAAGCTTCTTGATCATCATACCGCTAATGATCTTACCACTTATAATCTTGCCATGTCATTTTGTTGACTACTATGGGTCATAAACAGACAACTAAATTTTGTAAAACAAAACAACATAAAATAAAATCATAAAAATTTAGAACAATCAATGTCAAAATATTCCTAGCATTACTAATACAAATCGCTAATAATGATGCCAAAAACTTATTGAATTCTATCTCTGCTATCTTTTAATAACAATTCTAATTAAGTTATGTATACCCTGTCAATAGGTAACATGATAAATTGTTGAACTAAGGGAGGTTCCAATCTTGGTTTTGATGATAACAAAACATGCTTAATCACTAATGATTTGAGTTTATGATGTTAATC
>JAOXYD010106725.1:0-11579 GCA_028565735.1 Pinacopodium congolense
CATAACCAAACTTTAGACAAGATTAAATGGAGAAAAAGCAAAGTCTTAACCATAGCTTTGTTTTGATTTTGTGAAGGTCTTTAATCAGACCTTATATGTGTTTTAAAGCTCAATTAAATCGTCAATCATTTAATCCTTAGCCATTTTACGCATTTGGTAATTTTTAGAAGTTTTCATAAGCAATTAAAATCATTTTTTAAGTGTTTGAGCCAAAGTAGTCTAGTTTTAGCAATTTTCAAATTTTTAATCAATTTGTCTATATTTTTCCTAAATAATTGTAATATGATTGACCTAGTAATTAACCAACATTTTCCACATGGGATATGCATTTGGAGTCTAAAATTTACTCCATTATATTACTTTTGCGATAGGTGCACTTTCCTTTACTCTGTTGGTTTTCAAAGTAAAATCGTCTAAAAATCATTCAAAGTTTTAAAGCCATCTTACCAACGCAACATAGAGCTACTACTTCAACCCATTTACTGGCATAGTCAATTACGACTAAAATATATTGATTTTACGTATGATTTATGGAAGGGTCCCACAAAATCAATACCCAAAAGAATTGAAAACTTAATAAAAAAATATTTTAAAGGGCATTTCGTATCTCTAAGTAATGTTTCCAATCCTTTTGGAATTTTCACAAGATTTTACACATTTAAATGCATCCTTTAATAATGTGGGCCAATATAATCCAGATTCTATAACTTTATGTGCTATTCTTATAGGCTTAAATTGTCATCCTACTTCCTTGAAATGACAATCACTTAAGATAGAAAGCCATTCATCAGAAGGAACACATATTCCAATTAAGCCGTCATCACAAATTTTTTATAATAATGGATCATACTAAAGAAATCTTGTATCATTAGCTCAGAATTTTTTCCTCTAATAATAAGAAAAATCAAGATGAGCTTTCTTGCCAATCAAATAATTATAATAATCAAAATATCATGGCCAATTTTTTCCACTACTAAGAGTTGTTCCTCAAGAAACATTTTTTCAATATCTTGATTTTTTCCTTTTTCCATAACTTCCTCACTCAATCCTGAAAGATTATTGGCAAAAAAATTATTAGTAGCCTTTTTGTCATTTATTTAAATGTGAAACTCTTTCAATGAAATGACCCATACAGTCAAACTTGGCTTTGTGTCATGTTTAATAATCAAATATTTTAAGCATGAATTGTTACTATACATTTTCAACTTTGAAAGAACCAAATAGGACCTAAATTTAACAATGGTAAAGAAGATAGCTAGTATTTCTTTCTTTATTGTTGTATAGTTCTTCTCGATCTCATTTAATTTCTAACTTTCATAGTAAATCAGTTGAAAAAATTTATCCTTTATTTGCCCTATAACTGCTCCAATTGCAAAATCATTACATCACACATAAATTCAAAAGTAAGGTGCAATATGGTTAAACAAAGATCGGTGCACTTGTAAGCTTTTCCGTTAATAACTCAATAGATTGCATCCACTTATCACTAAAATGAAATGCAGCATCCTTAGTTAAAAGATTAGTAAGGGTTTTGTGATTTTTGAAAATTCCTTTATAAACCTCTGATAGAACTAGCATGAACTAGAAAACTTCTAACTACTTAAATTGAATTTTGAGGTGTAAGTTGAGCGATTACATCTATTTTAGCTCAATGTACTTTTATTCGCTTACTTGATATCTTATGGCCTAGTACAATGCACTCTTAAACCATAAAATGACACTTTTCCCAATTTAGCACCAAATTTTTCTTTTCATATCTAGTAAGGACTTTATCTAAATTTTATAAACAAGATACAAAAGATGTGCCAAATACAGAAAAATAATACATAAACACTTTGATGTAAGATTCTTTCATGTATGAAAATATTGCCATCATGTAACACTGGAAAGGGGCAAAGACATTGCATAAGTCAAAAGGCATGTGTCTATAAGCAAATGTGCTATAAGTACAAGTGACAATAGTTTTCTCTTGGTCCTCTTAGGGTATTAGAAATTACAAACAGCCACTGTACCAATCTAAAGCACAATGGAAACTATGTTGAGTCAACCTTTCTATGACTTGATCAATGAAATTTAATGGAAAAATGATCCTTTTTTATCACTTCATTTAATTTTCCATAATCAATACACATACACCAATCATTATCTTTCTAGTTGTTACTTTTTCATTTTGGTCATTCTAAACCACCATAATACCTCCTTTATTAGGTATGACTTGAGATAGGCTAATCCAAACAGAGTTATAGATAGGAAAAATTATCCTAACATCTAAAAGGTTTAAGACTTCACTTTTTAATACTTTCTTCAAATTTGAGTTCAATCTTCACCATGGTTGGATCGAGGATTTCCTTCCATCTTGCATATAAATTAAGGTACTTAACCCCAATGTCTGCAATGGTCCAACTAGTGGCTCCTATATGATCTCACAAATTTCTTAACAAACTGTCCTCCATACTATCAGCCAACGATGATAAAACAATGACAGGTAAATGTGATAGGATACTAAAAAATGCGTACTTGAGATGCAACAAAAGAGGTTTAAGTTCTAGTTCACGTGGCCCCTCTGTTGAGGGCCTAGGAAAAGGCTTGATTTACCTATCGAGAAGTTCAAAATTCTTAGAATGATGCAAACCAGAGGACACCTTTCTTGCTTCTAAAGCTCATAAAACTTCACTAATATCTTCATTTTCTAAATCTATAAACTGAGAATGAGTTAGCACCTTCTGTAAAGGATCAAAATATAACACCATAGAAGGATCTCTCTTTACATGTTGAATACCAATAAAGTTGCAACATTAATGATCCATCGGGTGCTACATTGCCTTAAAAACATATAACTCTACTTTTTCCCTTAAAATCTTAAAATCAATTTCCTGACCTACGCATCAATTAGTGCTCTTGCTATAGCTATAAAGGGTCTTCCAAGAAAAATAGGCACCTTATGATCTTCCTCCATATCAAGAACCAAAAAATTCACTTGGTAAATGAACTTGCCAACCTTCACCAACACATCCTCTATAATCCCCCATGGATAAGTAATAGAACGATCTGTAAATTGCAATGAAATTATTATAGGCTTTGGTTCTTCCAATCCCAACTTCTTAAAGATAAATAAGGGTTTTAAATTTATATTTGCCTCAAGGTCCATCACTACCCTATCTATTTGCAAGTTATCTATTACACATGGAATGGTAAAGCTATTATGATCCTTGAGCATAGGAGGTGATTTTTTAAGTAAGATTTCGGAACACTCTTCATTCAATTTGATAGTTTCATAATCTTTTAATTTCATTTTCTTTGACATAATGTACTTTAAAAACTCAGCATAACTTGGCATTTGTGCTACAACTTCTGCAAAATGGGATATTAATATGTAGTTTCTTAAAAATTTCCACAAAATTTTCAAATTCCTTATCCAAATTAAAATTCTTAAGTATTTGAAGGTAATGAATTTAAGGATTAAATGGTTGAAAATTTGGATAAGCGAAAAGCCTACAAGGTTGCTCCTGACTCTCACTCTCAACTTCTTATCCCTTTTCCTTTTTTCTTTTATTGCTTCCACCACTTTTTCATTACTATTTTCTATTTCTACATGCCTCCTCTTTTCTACTTCCTGCCTCCTCTTTTCTACTTTCCTCCTTTGCGCCTCTTTGCCACATCTTAGAGTAATTACCTTGACATGCTCTCTAGAATTAGCTTTAGTTGTGCTTGGTAGCTTAGCAGGAAACTACTCTTGTAAAAGTTGAGTAATTTGGCCATCCTGAGTCCCTAAAATTTTAATTGCTACTTCATGGTTTTATAATATAGACTAATTACTTTGAATAAAATCTAACATATTTCTTCTAAATTTGATTTCTTTAGCGGAGGTGGGTTAGCTCTAAATCCAGGTGGTGGGACTCTCTATATGATAAGTAGGGTTTGGTAGTTGTTTTATTGGCTCACCCTAAAAAATTAGTGTGGCTTCTCCATCCGAAGTTGAAAATGTTTGGATATGGATAGTCCTTTGCCTATTATAGTTATTATATTATACTTGCTCATGCTCTCTGGAAAAATAGACTACCTATTTGAAAATCTAAGATATATGACAGGAACTACCATAATTTTCAGGCTTAGCTTAGTTTCTAAAGGTATTACTACAAACTTCTCTTACCAAACCATCGAATTTCCTATTTAGAACATCCATTTGGGCCATTAAAGCATATGTATCATTAATAGCATGCACCCCATATGGTTTTCTAGGATAATGTTCATGATTAAATTGGAAAAAATTTGTGGCCATCTCTTCGATCAAGTTATATGCTTCATTTGAAGTCTTCTCCATGAACCTATCTCTAGCGACAGCATCTATAATATAGCAAGTAAAGGGTGTAAGGATAGTATAAAAGATTTCCACTTGTTTCCATGTATTAAAGCCATGACTAGGACAATTAGACATCATTTCCTTATACCTTTCTCATGCCTCATACAAGCTCTCATTTTCATACTATAAAAATAAACTATTTCAATTTTTATCATCGTAATCTTAGCAGTTGGAAAAAATTTTATAGAAAGGGCTTCATTAAATCATCCTACATTGTAATGGGACCAAGTGGATGGGTATTAAGCCATGCTCTAACCTTATCTCTAAGGCAAAATGGGAACAATCTTAGTAGCATCATTAGACACTCCGTTACTCTTAAAATGATCCTAAATATCAAGAAAAATCTATAAATATTCATTAGGATCATGTAAGCCTGTACCACCAAATTAGGAACCTCTAACCATATAAATTATGCAAAGGGGGATTTCAAAATTATTCCCATTGACCTTGGCCACACAATGCTAGACATGGATTACCCTTTTTGCCTAAAGCTAAATCAAGGATGGTTAAGGGTCAAGCACACCTTGGCCACACAATGCTAACTATAGATTACTCTCTTTTGCCTAACGCTAAATCAATCATCGTTAAGGTTCTAACAGCATCCTAATGTCTTTCGACTAATTGTTCAAGTGGATCCATGTCTAAGTAAAAAGATTTTTCAATAAAACTCTCTTCTATTGTAGTTCCATAAGTGCTTGCTCGAGTTTCTTTCTTTTATATATGACTTGTTCACTCAAGTTCTAGATCAAATTCAAAATTCTTGCATTTTTGTCCTTAAGTATGCACAGAAAATTAAACAAGGAAGAAAATAAAAGCTAACTATTTAATAAGAAAATATCACAAAATAAACAACACATAATTAAAAAATCAATTAAAATAAGTCAAGCATTTTAAACAATATAAGTAAACTCTAGACTAATCTTCACTAATTTACCTTAGTATTTTAATTATGATGGAGACTCCCTAATAACAACACTAAACTCATCATCATAAGAATGAATTCATAAAAGATCAGAATGAAAAGTATGTTGAAAATAAGCCATTACTAAAAAGAGTAATGAAACATAAGCAAATAGAAAAGAAAAGTGAGAAAAGATAAAAAAAAAACAAATAGAAATAACACAACACTAGCTCCTTAGCAATGATGCCAAAAATTTGATGAATCTATCGCGGACTATCAAATAATAATAACTAAAAAGACCTAACTATATAGCTAGGGTGAGCTAGGGTCGAATTCTCAGGAAGCTAAGGTGTACTATTATTTCTAATGCAGTAAAAGAAAACAAAAACAAAGCCCCTAAACACAAAAAAGTAACATAAATAAGACGTTAAAAAAACATGAAAAGGGACAAATAAAAAGAAAAACTTAATAAACTAACAATAATAACAAAGAAATGGACCGAAGGTATAAAAAGGATTCTAGGATAACTATTGATCCTTGAATCTATATAAAAGGTGTTCCATCTAAGGTGATAGCCGATAAGTTTGAACAGGCATTCAAACCCTCAATTCCTCTAAGTTAGGTAAATCTATAAAGGTTCTAAAAATGCCCCTATCTTCACTATAATCTAGAACAAGCTCTCTAGATAAAATAGTGAAGACACGTTAGGTACTAAGGAATGACTACTAACTCGCAAACTCGGAAAGTGTAACCTAAAGGTATGGAACACTAAATTAGTTGGTTAAGTGTCCAAACAAGACCAACTAATCTATTGCTGCATTTTAGAATTCGCTTAAGATAATTACGTATCATAAGCTCAATCCTAGCATTTGAATTAGGAAATTACCTAAGGGGTGATCAATCCTAAAGATAATACCTAACTCATATCATTTATCCAAAGTTCCAAATCAACCTAAGCATAAAACATCAATTCCAAAATAAGCTCAATCATATTCTAAAAAATAATTGCCTTAATCCCTAAAATACCTTTTAGACCTTAAACACCCAATCACATATATTTAAATTAAGAAAAATTTAAATGAAATAAACACAAGCCATACTTAATTAAATAAAACCAAATCTAGAAAATTAAAAAATAATTTAACACTTAAACTAATACAAAAACAAAACCAAAGTTAGAAAATTAAAAACATAATTTAACACTTAAACTAACAAAAACACAAAACCAAAGCTAGAAAATTAAAAACATAATTTAACACTTAAAATAACACAATAAAATAACATAAACACAAATTATTTAAGCCAGTAATTAATTAATTAATTAATTAAAACTTAATTCAAATAAACTAAAGCTAGAACTTTAAATAAAAATTTCAACATAATTAAATTGAACAAAAAATAACATTAAATTATTAGTATCATAAGAACATAAATTAACTTAAGACATTAGGTATAAATGAAAACTAAAGAAATAAAACTTAACACTTAATAAAGATAACATAATAACATAAACCAAAGGTCATTACATAAAAAAGCAAAACATTAGACTCATGAACAAACAAAATCAACAGAACATAACAAAGAAAAAAACAAATGAAAATGGAAACCAAGAAGATTCAGACATGAAGAAAAGAAAGCATTCGAACAAGAAAAAAAAAGGAAAGGAAAAGAAAAATAAGCTAGTGAAAAAACAAGAAAAAAGGGGAAGGAACAGTGAATTATTTCAAATTAAATGCAAAATGGTGGTGGTTGAGAAACACATTAAAGAGCTTTAAGTTCTAAGTGATGAGGCTGTCCCCCTCTAAGCAAGCTCCAAGGAGCTATCCAACTAATGAATCCTTCCAAAATAGTTGCAAACTGCCCAAATGATAAAGCAGTCCCTCTTTTAGAAAGTTGGAGAGCTTCAAGCCATCATGTAGGGAAGGTAGCTCTTGCTTCATGATTTTGCTATTACCATCTTTGTTGAGCGGAGAGCAGCTCCCCTCTTGTACTTTTCTACTCCTTTTGTTAGTGGAAAGCAGCCCTCCTATCTTTTTGCTGTGGTTGCCCC
Source organism: Pinacopodium congolense (assembly GCA_028565735.1). Lineage (NCBI taxonomy): Eukaryota > Viridiplantae > Streptophyta > Magnoliopsida > Malpighiales > Erythroxylaceae > Pinacopodium > Pinacopodium congolense. The sequence goes on from JAOXYD010106725.1 coordinate 7,312, forward strand.
TATCTCCTTTACATGTTCTGCAACTATCTCTTTAAGCTTTTGTTTTCTTTCACTTTATTCTTCTCAGGGGCTTTGTATTGCCTTGCTTTGATTTTGCCTCCACTCTCTAAAACGTTACTATCTCCCATATAAAATACTACCTAATGCTGAAAGCTTTAAAGATTTGTCTTGTCTTCATTTGCTACTTTGTTGTTGTTTTAATATGGAGAGCTCCCTTAATCACGTTTTCTAGACATTCCAAGCTTGTTTTGTTCTCTTATTCAAGTGATGTTGCTACCAAATTATGAGCCAAGGAAAGGTCTCTTGATCCTCTAAGATTGTAATAGCTTTTAAAAGTTTTGTCCATTTGCTTTTTCTATGTCATTTTGTTCCCCTCCTTAAAGCTTTTGCTTTTTGTTTATTTTTCTCCTTTGTCTTCCAAACTTCACGCTATTAATTTGTATTTGTTTATGTTTCATAACTTTTTTAAGTAATGGATTATTTTTAGCGTACTTATAATTCTAATATTTCCTACAATAGTTCTTATAGTGATGAGTTTGAGTTTATTGCTATCTTAAGGTTAGAATAACAAGTAGCAAATCTCACATCTTTAGTAGAACAAGCAGTCATTGATAAACAATTTTGTTTTCAGATTTTGTTTTTGGATTTTCTAAGCACAAAAATCAATAAAGAACATCACAGAAATCGAAAAAATCATCTAATACAACACGAAAATCAAGATAGACAACACAAAATCAATAAAGAACATCACAGAAATCGAAAAAATCATCTAATACAACACGAAAATCAAGATAGACAACACAAAAATTTATAAAAATACATAAAACCCAATATAAAAATACAACAACTACAAACAAAATCCACAACCAAAAACTCAATCAAACGGCTATTAAGGTATGTGATTTTTATTTCCTTTCATTCAATTTTGTTGATATGTGTCCTACCTTATAGGATGAGGAGTAGTTTTATACTAATGGAGGTTTCCAAGAAGCCCATTCACGACGATATGATCCTTACTTTTCCTATCAAAGCAATCATCATAAATTCAATTTTTCATCGTCATAATATCAAATTCAACCTCATTTTCAGTCCATGACTTCACTTCTGTCATCACCACCACAAGCTGATGGGATGTCATTGGAAGAGATCATAAAGAGTTTGGTTATGAGCACTTTTTAATTCCAATAGAAAATGAGGAGTTTCTTAAAGAACAAGGAGGAATAAAGAGGGAAGCAAAGTGATAAACAGAGGCAAAAGGATCAAAAGAGAGATATGTTAAAGTAGGATTTGGGTGCTTGAAAGAGTTGTGGCCATGTAAGTGGAATTGGGAACTGATAAGCAAGATGAAGTGTCTCCACACCCATCGCTTAATCAACTAGGGAGGGCCCTCCTAGATAAAGGGTGATGTCCATAACAAAGAGTAGAATTTTGAGTATGCCAAAGAAGCAATGCAATTTCACCTCTCCGATGTTATGCGACATCTAACTGACTGGGAGCTCATTCTAAACAAATCTGCTCTGGACTCATCAATGACACTGTGGATGTTTCTAGTAGGCTCAAGATTCCTTTTGATACTAGATAGTTCATATAGCAGGGGTCGAACTAAGGACCTAAAACAAGCACTTGTTAGGAGGCAACCTAAACTGTCCTTTTAGTTTTTGTGTCTTTTCTTTTTTATAGATGGTTCTTTAGCTGCTTTTTATTTGAGTGCTTTCCCTTTTTTTCATTATTTTGCTTTGTTGGAGCCAAAAGTTGGTAACTATCTCTCCATCATGTACTTAATGGATTACCTCATTCAAGGGAGTCTTCTTATTCCATCCCTCTTTATGTTTTCATTGATTTTATGACATTCAAGAAAATTTCCATTTTAAGTATGTGTGGGGGGCGGTTGGGTGGGGGAACAAGTTTAAATTAGTGCACATTAGTTACTGTGACTTCAATTGTGAAAATTTGAATGTTTTAGTTTACAATAATCTTGATTTTTAGTTAATAGTTAATTGGGATATTTTAAGTCTATTAATGCTTTTGTTTTAGTAAACATTGACTGATTCTTGAATGAGTTCTAACCCCTAATATTTTTCTTTTTCTTTTTATTTTGAGTGCTTGCATGTGTTTAGTTACCCTTTTGTATAATATTAAATGTTTAAGCACTTTTTTTTGTTTTTTTTTCATGTGATTTTTGAATCAGATGTTTGAAATAATATTTTGAAAAAGAAAAGAAAAATGTGATTGTATTATGAAGAAGTGACAAAATTCACTTCGTTGTCATCAAACCACTAAAGAGGTTGAAGTTATGAGTGGTGCTAATAGCTAATAGTGTTATCTAACCTAGTAACCAGAGGTGTTAATGACACAATGTCAGTTTCAAGTCAAAAAATTAGATGACATCTCAAAAAAGCTAAAAGGAAATGTCCTAATAGAGTAGCCCGGGGAATCTTCCCATAAAAAGGCTAGTGGACCTCCACTTTATTAATCCAAATGTAAATTATGTAGTATTTTTGTGCATTTTAAATATTTTTCACTATATTCAATTGATGACTTATGTGAAATAGCTTGGATATTTGGTATTATGCATATATGGTTGCTTTTTGAATAATTTAACATGCATATATGGAGTTGAGATTTATCAAGTTGATCAAAGGCATGAATAGATTTTTGTTTGTACTTAATTAACTTGAGACTATGGATTAAGATCCTTTAAGTGGAATGTTTAGGTCATTTCTTAAAGACAAGCAATAGTTTAAGTATGGGGATATTTGATAGAGATGTAATTTATATTATTTTCATACGAGTGTTTATGTGATATCATCCCTATTTTGATGTTTAAATGCTAATTTGTGCTTTTTTTAGCTTACATGCAAATATACTCTTAGGACAAAATTACAAAGTGAAAAGGTAAAGTTTAGAGAAGATTTGGAGCAAAATTGAACAAGGAGTTGTTTTAAATGACTTAAACATCGATCTGTGTAAAACTTCAATAACACTATTTAAGTCAAGTCAACTATTGATTAGGTCCCAGTTTTAGAATCCTGAACAGTGGTCGATTCAAGCATGGATTTCCTCTAACTAATGACCATTTAGTGTCCTAAAGAAAAAAGAAAAAAAGGACAATTTTGACTTTTACTTTTCTAAGCTTCTAAAATCATAAAGAAGACATATAATAGATGGTTTGAAAGCATTTTCAGTAGTTTTTGGTCCCCATTTGGGGAAACCCCTATCTCTTCTTATTCTCCTTAATTTTTTATATTATTTTTATGCTCTTTTAATCTCTTTTAATGTTCATGTTGAACCAAGGGAGTTTCCAATCTTGATTTTGATGATAACAAAACATGTTTGATTACTAATGGTTTAAGTTTATGATGTTAATCTTAAAAATATGTATGTTTGAAGAAGAATCCAGTATGGAAAGCTTGGAGTTTGAAGGTTAAATTTTAAGATAATGGAAATTCAAATGAATGGGAAGTTTCAAGACCTTAGATAGGTTGTTTCAAATATGTTTGTAAGTCTTACTTTATGTTCAATTGACCTAAGGGCAAAATTTGGATCATGCATTGCATTTGAAATGTCAAAAGTGCATATTATCTCAATTCCTAGGCTAAATCATGTTTTTAAATTGTTTGAAGGTAGTTGATCATTCATATAGCCTCAATATATGATTTAAAGGTGTTTAAAGTCTCAATTATCATTAGGAACTTGTTTGGAAAGGTTTGGAATCAATTATGTAGCTTATTTTGTGCTTTCCAGACGTTCAATGATAGGATGATCATCATCAACGGCACCCTGCTTAAGTGCCATTGATCACCCTTTCTCTAGGAGCATCAACGGCGGCCTGTTCTATGAACAATAGGGTCATTGATCAACCCAAAGAGTGTTGTTGAAGGGTCAGACTCTATCGGCTAGTTTCTACTTTCGGGTCTTATCCTTTTTGTCTTCATTCTAACATCTTAAAAACCTTCCTAAACCCTCATTAAGCCTCCAGACACTATATATACTCCTTAGAAATGAATTTTGACATTCTAGACTCTACAAAAATTGATCAAACATTCTGAATCTCTCCGAAGCCTCAAGCTGCCCACATTTTTCTCTGCACTTATTCTTAATCGATTCTTTGATGTCAATTTGTGTTTCTGGGTGTGCAAAATTGTGTTTAATATCTTGCTTTAGTATTTAGGAATTTATTTGATCCATCTTTTTCATTTTAAAAAGGTTGTTTCATCACATTAAAGATAGAACTCATTCATCTATCAAAACTATCTCTATTTTGACTA
>JAOXYD010106746.1:0-11579 GCA_028565735.1 Pinacopodium congolense
GTACCGGTACAGTACTATTTTCGAGACCAATCTAGTACCGGTACCGGTATGATATTTAATACACTGGGTATTGGCCTCCCTTATAGTACATAAACTTGAATAACTTAAGTAGAAATAAGATAGGAAAGTACCCCTATTCTCTCAAGATGAAAGCCAATAACTATTTTGCCATTAAAATGACATTGATGATTGATGGTGATGCTCTAATTCTTCCTATAAACCAAAGTTGGTTGCATTGATTTTCCTTAAGCTTGGTTTCCAAAGGACCTATAATCATAGGCTTTAATTTTAACAGATGATTATGAAGCATCTGTTGTTTGTCAAGGCTATTTATGCCCTTAAATTCTATGAAATTATAGATATTATGAAGAATTAATGGAGGACACGTCTTCTTTAGACCTTTGCTTCGTTCCTGGTTTCCTTCTTCTTAGCATATTGAAATCCCCCTCCTCATGTTTTTATTTTGTCAACTTATTTTCTATTGCATTATAGACAATTTTGTCTAATTTCATTTGCTTTTCTTTAATTTTCAAGTGTGCTTGAGTTTCAGTTGATGTTGATGAATCTTTAATATCCTTCATTACTTCACTGGGAGTATCATGACCTTCCAAAACCTTCAACAATCCATTGTCATATTAAGATATGATATTTATATCACTACTGACCTGATCTTGCATCTTAGAGTTATTAGTGACTTGATTTTTTAGTAGATTAAAATACTGAGAACCTACTTCCCTATTAATTAAACTTTCCCTAGCTAACTCCAGCCCCTAGCCTTCATGTACTGGACTAGCAAGAGTACCTGCTAGAGTGTTAGGATTAATCTCGATAGCCTTAGTAAGATTAATCTTATCCTACTCATCAGTTTAGGCCTCTTCCTCTAATATGTCACTTCCTTATCAACTCTTGTTTGAAAGATTTTATCAATAGGCTTCCACATATACTTAGTAAGACTAGTTTTTAGCTTATAAGGATAGGAAACATGGACTGCATCTTCATAAAGATTATTACTTTCATCTAGTCTCATAAAGAGGGATAAACTTTGAAAGTTTGTTCTAAACATAATCCAATATACAAAATCTAGCATAACTTATTCTCTTCATGGCAATTGTAGCTTCATCTAAATGAAAAGGCTTTTAAATAGCTGGCTAGATGAATGAGTCCCTTTGTGGTCTAGTATTTCAATGGTATGTTGTGGATATTCGTCCACAAAGGAATATGCTTCTGCCTGAGCTCATAAGAGATATACCCAACTTCCATAGCCAAAGAAGGATTAACCAACTACTAACATTCCAAGGTTTAGATTCTATCACCTTTTTTACTTGGTTGGCTATCTCAAATTTAAACAAAAACAAGTTATGCTCATTAACTAGAACTGTGATGATTCCTAGTTACTTCTAGTAAAAATAAGTCCATTTGGACATACTTGGGTAAGGGATCTTTTACCCTAAAAGAATCCAATCAATTAGAATTTTAATTTATAATTCCTTTCAGAATTTCAACCCGAGGAGTAACAATAAGCTTACCATCTGGTTCAGTAAGAGGGTAGTAAAGAAGCTTGGGTGGAGGATACATATCTATAAATATATGGATTTAGGTCACTTTACTTAGCTTGGCTAATAGTTAGCTCTACTACGAGCTTCTAGCTTGTAATTGCTATAGAAGAGAAGGAGGAGACAACTTGTAAGGAGGGGTTGGATTAGGGTTTAGAGATCTAACTTCCAAGTTCTAGATAGATAGAGGAAACTCCTTTATAGGGCTATCTAATATGTTCCATATGAGGAAAGAGTAAATTTCTGGAAAATGGATTTAAAAGTTAGTTCCTAAAAAGGAAACTTTAAAAGGGTTGCAAAGCCGAAAATAAGGAGGCTTGGAAAAGGACAATGGTGATGTAGGAATGCAGAGAGAGGAGGAAGGATTAAGAAGAGAGGAAAATGAATGTAAAAGAAAGAAAAGCATAATATAAGCTAAAAAAATATGTTACAAAAGGGGAATAAGACAAAAATTCAATGAATGCCAAAAAGAAAGTAGGCAAGAAACAAGCTTCAAATGAGAGGAGAGAAGGACAAGGATAAGAAACCAAGTTTAAGAAAGCACAGGAAGCTCTAAGAATTAGTGCACCTAATGATCTAGTTAAGAATGACTGGAGCAAGAAGGTGAACTTAGTAGAGAGAAACTAGTCTTTCTCATTTTAAGATCCTAGCTGAATCTTTAATTTTTTGTATTTGCTTTATCTAGTAATTCTAATGTTAATGCAATTTTTTGGCATGTTATACTATATCACATTGGTCAAAATCGAATAATTTGATTAGTAAGAGAAGATCTATTAGGTGACTTAAATCAAAGTAGATTTCCCTATTTACAAATATTGTTTAGCTAGTAAAATAATTAAAAAAATCCATTTAGAAAGGGAGCATGAGATATATATCCATTACAACTAATGTATTTTGACATCTTTGGTCTAATGATATAAGGCAAGATGTAGGGTTGTATATTTTATCACTTTTATAAATGAATGTCCTTAGCATATTCATGTTTATTTGATTTCTCATAAATCAGAAGCATTATATTGCTTTATAAGTAAACAATCCATTAGATAAAAAAATAAAATCATTAAAAACTGATCGAGAACAAAAGTACTTATCTAATAAGTTCAAGATGTTATATAATGAAAAAGGAATAGAAATCAGTTGGCTATTCTTACATTCCCACCAAAAAGTGGCATTGCTGAAAGAGGAAATAAAATGTTATTAGAAATGATTAGATCCATCATGGCTCACCAATCGCCTTTTAGGGCGAGGTTTCGATAACAATCACTTATGTGCTTAATCGAGTATCCATAAAATCAATAAATACCTCATAAGATTTATTAACAGGTAGAAAACTTGAAATGACAAACTTAAGGCCTTAAGATTGTACTGCATATATTCATGATCCCTCTTATAAATAAGGAAACTAGGCCCTTGAGGGAAGAAAAATAACTTTATTATATACTCTGCAACTCAAAAGGTTATGTGTTCATAAGTGAAAAAAGATATAGAAGAATAAATGAATTTAAATCATGAGATGTCACATTAAAAGAGAATAATTTTCCACGGTAGGGCTATCAGTAGTTAAAAATACACTATTTTTTATGTATAATTTGCTATGTTTTTACCATTTTTATGCATAAACCAATCCAATTGAGAGTTACTATTAATGATTTTAGGTGTATAAGGATTCTAGAGTATATTAGAGGAACTAAGAGAAAATTAGAGCAAAACATAGCTGAGATTATGCAGAACGAATAGTTAAATGGCGAACCCTAGGAACCTGAATGGCATCATTTAACTTCTAGGTAGACCGTCGTTTTACTCTTCTGATAGGACTTATACAGCAGTACTTAAGTGACACCGATTAACATATAAGAGGGGGCCATTTAAGTCATTGTACATGTCATATTTTAATTAAGGGTAAAGAATGTTAAATTTCTCCTTTAACCTCTTTAAACCCTAGCAGATGTATTAAGGGGTATAAAAACTCAATTTTCATCACCCCAAACACATTAGAATAGATCAAATTCAATAGAAAATTTATAAGAATAGGCTTTTGTCCAGTTCCTCTTTGTTTTTTTATCCAAATTTTATTGATGATTTAACTTTAGAGGACCATTCAAGTGATGAGAATCTACAGATTGTAGCATAGAGTGACCATCTTTGTGTTGTAATTTTGTAATTTCGGTTTTTCCACTTATTGTGACTCTTGTTACATATATTATTCAATGAACATACTTTATTTGATTAATGCTTTGTGTCAATTGATCAATATATGTGAGTAATCTGCTTTGGTTAAGGTTAGGAGAGTAATTAGGTTGAAAACAAATCTAGTTAATGTTATTTTACATCAATTGAATGTTTACTTTATCCAATTTATCTTCATAATCTAAGTTCGAGTATTAGGTAATTTGAATTCCATGAACATTGGGTTTTAATTGTCAGAAAATAAATTATGCAACATACTTAAACCTAAGAGTGGCCAAGCCTTAGAGTCTTGTGTGAGGATTTCTAAATTTAATGAACTTAGATTTAGGCTTCTTGATTTTTATGTCTTTTATTCCTAATTATTTACAGACCAAGTAGGTAATTAGAGCTTAAAAGAGATAAGATGTTTCTATGATCATTAGTAATATCTTGATTGCGTGAAGTAGATCCTAATTCATATCACCGCACAATTTAAGTGACCAGCCTTATTTTTATCAATTGGCTATTTTTAGTTTTTAAATTCCTATTCTTTAAGTAAATTTTGTATTGTTTAAATTGATATTTTCACATTTTGGTCTTTAGGTACGATATTTGATTTTACTCTATTTTATACTACTTTTGGGCAAGGTACACTTACCTTAAGGTTGGTTTAGGTTAAAATTGGATGTATATTGCTTTTTTTTTATAATGTTATAAGTTTTTTGGCATCATTGCCGGGAATCTATTTGTGAGATATTATTTTTAGATGGTGTTGATTTTCTCAAATTTATTTATTATTTTTTATTTACCTATTTTAATTTATTATTTGATTGCTTTGCTTTTAACATATTTTATTTCTTGTTTTTAGAGTCTTTATTACCTTCTTGTAGTGTGTTTTATCTCATTTATGCACACTCAAGGTCAAAAGCCTAAGAGCTTACCACCTGATACTAAGATTGAGAAAACTTCTGGCAAGTTACGCAAGGAAGCTCGATTGGTTTAGAGTAATAAGATCAAAGAAGAGGTTAGAGAAGAGCAACTTGAGAGTGAAGCATAGTTTGTAGAGATGGAGCAATGTGAGGAAGAGATTATGTAGCATCTTGAAGAGAGAAGGGAGTTAACCATGATGGATCTAACTATAGGGTACAATATCTAACCCACTCTCAACATTATGAGGCCTAAGGTCATAACAACTAACTTTGAGATTCTCAACGGTATCATGTCTATGGTTAAGTCGCCTTAGTTTGAAAGATTACCTTTGGAGGATCTAAATACCCATTTGGAGACTTTTTTAGGTATTTGTAACTTAGTTAAGCATAATGGTGTTTTGGAAGACACAATAAAGTTAAGACTGTTCCTATTTTCTCTGAGGGATAAGGTAAGAGCAAGGTTAGCCACTTTCAGCTAGATTCAATCATTACATAGGATGAGTTGATGAATTTATTTCTAAGTTAGTTTTTCCCACCTACTAAGGTCGCCAAGATGAAGATAGCAATCACCTCTTTCACCCAATTTGAGAATGAAAGTTTATATAAGCCTTAGGAGCAGTTCAAAGAAATATTAGTATAGTATCCTATTCATGGGTTCTTTACATAAAAGCAGGTTAACACTCCTATATAGGAGTGACACCATCGAGTAGAAACACCGTAGATGTAGGAGCAAGGGGTAGCTTAAAGAGAAAAGCATCAGAGTAGGCCTATATGTTAATTAATGAGATAGCCACAAGCAGTTTTTAGTACCATGTATAGAGGTATCCCAAAAGACCTATAGATGCTCATGTAATAGATAATTCAATTGTCGTATCAGCTCAAATAGAGGTTTTTACAAAGAAGTTGGATAGTCTGATGCACAATGTCAAAGGAGGAGTGAGCTCATCAATGAGGAATTATGCTATATATGAACATTGTGATGGAGATTCCCATCTGTCATAAAAAATGCTAGGTTAGGAACCTTTTTGCACAGAAGTAAGAAGAGGCCCATTATATGGACAATTATAATAGGCAAATAGGGGATTCAGTTTTAAATATCTACAATCCAAGGTGAAGGAATCACCCCAATTTCTCTTAGAGAAACAATCAAAATGCATAACCACCCAATGTCTAGAGACCACCACCTCTAGGTTTAAAGGCTTCTACCTCCATGCTACTAAAAAAGTCTAACCTCGAAGAATTGCTCACTGAGTATATATCTAACACTAAGGTTTGAATGCAAAGTCAAGAAGCATCCATTAAAAACACTGAGGTTTTCTTATGCAAAGTCAAGAAGCATCCATTAAAAACACTGAGGTTTTCTTATGCAAAATCAAGAAGCCTCCATCAAAAACTTTGAGAACCAGATGAGCCAAAATGTAAGTTTGTTGAGGGAAAGGACTACGAGTTCGCTATCTAGCACTACTAGGGCCAACTTGTGAGAGCATATGAAGGCAATCTCATTAAGGAGCGGTAAACAGCTTAAGGGAGTTAGGAAGAAGCAAAAGGATGAATAAATGGAGAAGAGTGAAGAAGAAAAAAGCCAAAAAGCAAGCAAGGAAGACAATGAAGCACCAACTACAAAGGAGGATTGTCCGAGGTTATTTGCTAATCTTATCATTAATCCAATAAGACCTCAAATTCCTTATCTTTAGAGGTTAAAAGGTAAACAATTATATAAGTAGTTTGGTAGATTCCTAGAGATATTTAAAAAACTACATATTAACCCTCCCTTTGATGAGGCTTTAACATATACTCCTTCTTACGCTAAGTTCTTGAAGGAAATATTATCTAACAAGAGGAGGCTTGAAGAATACGAGACTATGAAGATAAATTAGGAGTGCTTAGCTATTCTACTGAAGAAGTTACCATCGAAGCTTAAGGATCTAGGGAGTTTTACTATTCTACACACTATTGATGGTTTATACATAGATAGAGCATTGATAGATTTAGGTGAAACCATTAACATAATGTCTCTTTCTGTTTTCAAGAAGTTTGAATTGAAGGAGCCTATACCCACTTTATTTTCACTATAGTTGGCGAATCGGTCGATTACATATCTAAAGGGACTCATCGAGGATGTTCTCGTAAAAGTGGACAAGTTCATCTTTATAGTAGACTTCTTAGTCCTTGATATAAAGGAAGACAGAGACATTCCCATCATCCTTACGAGACCTTTCATGGTTATAGCAAAGGCCATCATCTATGCGTAGCATAGAAAACTTATCTTGAGGTTTCAAGATGAAGAAATAATGTTTGATGTGTTCGATACCATGAAGCGTGCATCAACTCTTGACTTTTGCAATTTTATTGATGTATGTTATCTTGATCCTGATCATTCTTCTGTCATTTGCATAGGATTGTTGGAAGAAGAGGCATAAGGAGTACTTGAAGAGTTAGACGAAGAACTTCAAGAGTATTTAGTAGCACAAGGAGCTGGTATACAATACGCATATTAGATCAAGTATTGGTCTTACGAGCCTCTTTAGAGACTATCTAGGCCACCACCCAAGCTATCAATTGAAGGGCCTCCTACTCCTGAGCTCAATCCATTGCCTACTCATCTAAAGTATGCATTTATAAACCCATCTAAGCATTTACCAGTTATTATTTCTTTATATTTGATAGATACCAGAGTGTGCTTATAAACCATAAGCAAGCCATTGGATGAACTATTGCGAATATCAAAGGCATTAGCCCCTCCTTCTAAACACATCAAATTTTTATAGAGGATAGAAACAAGATGTTATTGCAGACCCTGCAAAGACTCAACCCGCATAAGAAAGATGTGGTAAAATACGAGGTAATAAAGCTTTTGGATACACGTATTATCTATCTTATCTCTGATTCTTTTTGAGTGAGACTTGTGCAAATAGTGCTAAAGAAAGGAGGGACTGCTATTATGGAAAATAAGGAACAAGATGATAGCCACTAAGAAAGTAACTGGATGGAGAATATGTGTAGACTGTAAAAAATTGAATGATGTTATAAAAAAAGATTACTTTATTTTTCCTTTTTATTGATTAGATGATTGAGAAATTAACTTAACATAGCTTTTATTATACCTTAAATGGATATAATGGTATTTATAGATTTTGGTAGCCTTGTAAGATTAGGAGAAAACAAATTTTACATGTCCCTATGGTATATTTGCATATGGACGCATGCCCTTTAGTTTATGTAATGCTTCAACTACATTTCAAAGAAGCATGATGGCTATTTTCTCTAACATGCTTGAAACTTGTATTAAAAATTTTATGAGGAAATTCTCTATGTTTGGCACTTCATTTGATGCATATTTAGATAACTTAGATAAAGTCCTAATTAGATGTAAAGAGACTCATTTATTACTTAATTGGGAACAATGTTATTTTCTAGTCCAGGAGTGCATTGTTCTAGGTCATAAGATATGTAGCAAAGGCATAGAGATAGACCCAGCTAAGATTGATGTCATTAAGAAACTTCCTCTACTTAACAATGTTAAATTTATTAGGATTTTCTTAGGCCATGATGGTTTTTATCGTCATTTTAATAAGGATTTTTCAAAAACTACTTGACCTTTAAATGAATTGCTTAAAAAAATTTGTGCTTAATTTTGATGATGATTACATGAAATCCTTTCATTTATTAAAGGAAAATCTTGTGACTACTCTTATACTTATATCTCTTTATTGGTCTTCCTTTTGAATTAATGTGTGATACAAGCAGTTTTGTAGTGAGGGCTGTGATGGATCAACGATAAGGTAAGCTTTTTCACCCTATTTATTATGCAAGTAGAACCCTGAATAGTACACAACGCCACTACATTACCACAGAAAAATAGACATATTGGCAGTTGTGTTTACTTTTGATAAGTTTAGATCATATCTGGTTTTGTCTAAGATCATTATTTATACTGACCATGTAGCTCTTAAGTACTTGATGACAAAATTAGAATCAAAATCAAGACTGATTTATTGGGTTTTACTTTTTTAGGAATTTGATATCAAGTTAAAGGATAAGAAGGGGTGAGAACTTCATAGCAAATCACTTTTCAAGGCTAGATGAAGCTACTATAGAGAGCGTGACCCACAAGGACATCAAGGAGACTATTCCCGATGAACATCTCATGTTTATGATAATTATTCCCTAGTTTGCTGACTATGTTAGCTACCTTATTGGTGACCTCCTCCTGACTTTTCTTATTCTTAAAAGAAGAAATTCTTATCTGAGATAAAACACTATATTTAGGACAACCCTTTATTGCATAAGATTTTATATGGATGAGATAGTTAGGCATTGCATTCCTAAAAATGTCCTCCATGTTACACCATTATTATTTTAGAGAGGCTTGGGGCATTATAGGGCATTTAAGACAACGCATAAGTTCTTAAAGTGAGGGCTCTATTGGCCCACCTTATTTAAGATGCTTATGCATTTATCAAGTCTTGCGATAGATGCCAAAGGGTTGGAAATATAATTAGGAAGCGTGACATGCCATTAACTAACATTTTATTTTGTGAAGTTCTTGATGTTTAAAATATTGACTTCATGGAATCATTTCCTAAATCATATTCCAATCAATACATTTTAGTTGTTGTTACTATATTAGTAAATGGGTTTAAGCAGAAGCATTGCCCACGAATGAGGCTAGAGGTGTCATTATATTATTAAAAAGGAACATTTTCACATGTTTTGGAACACCTAAGGTCATTATGAGTAATTGGGGTTCACATTTTATAGCAAACTATTTGATTCATTATTGGTTAAGTATGGATTAAACCATAAGGTTGCTACATGATACCATCCCCAAACTAGTGGGTAGGTTGAGTTCTCTAATTAGGAATTACAGAAAATTTTAGAAAAGACCGTTAATACTTCTAAGCGAGATTAGTTATTAAAGTTAGATGATGCACTTTGGTAATATAGAGCCACATTGACAGCACCTATATGCATATCACTATTTAAGATAGTGTATAGAAATTATTACATCTCCTTGTTGAGTTAGAACATCGTGCATACTGGATCACCAAATTTCTTAACTTTGATTTGTCTTGTGCAGGTGCAAAGATAGTTATGAAACTTTATGAGTTTGAGGAGTTTAGGTCTGACACCTACAATAATTCGAAGCTATATAAGGAGAAAGTGAAGAGATGGCATGATAAGAAGCTTTTACAACGATACTTTAAAGTGGTTGATCAAGTCTTGATTTATAACTCCTGTCTTTGTCTTTTTTCAGGGAATATTAAGTCACAGTGGACTAGTCTATTTGAGGTAATAAAGGTCTTTTCATTTGGAGCTCTAGAGGTCAAAAGAGAAAATGAACCCTTATTTAAGGTAAATGGCCAGAGAGCTAAGTTATATATGCTTAGGTTGGTGGTTAATGCAAGTGAAATGCTCTTCTTTCTATAGTCTTCCCCCTTTAATATTTGATTTTCTATGTTGTGTTTTTTATAAAGCGCAGGATTTAGTTTCAATTTTATTTGCATTATTGTTTTTATTTGATGCTTTTTCTTTCTTTAGTTGTTTTAAGTTCTATTTATAGGTTCCGTTCATATAGTTGAAAAAGGTGTTGTATGATCTTCTTTCTTAGGGTAGTTTATGTTCTCTTATCCTTTCCATGTGATTTCTTTTCATATCATGAACATTAGGCACAATGTTCAAATTAAATGTGGGGGGAAAATGAGATGATCATTATTTTGAGAGATATACCCTTGGAGTTTTGCAAGCCTTTTTTATAGTTAACTTAGACATTCTATTGAAAAACGTTTAAGGTTGATTAAATGTTAAGTAGTATATCTTGATGTGATACATGTGACTACTATAGTTAATATGGACTAATTCTTATTTGATCATGGCTTTTCTTAATTATATATATGAATATATGGTGGAATTGACTCCTTTTTCATAATGCTAAGTTAAAAGAAGTTTTATTTGGATTTTTGTGTGCTTTTGGAATAGAATTTAAGATATATACAATAAATTCAATTATTTAAGTGCATTTAAAAGTCTATGCAACTAGTTGTGAATATCGATGAACAAGAACATTTGATTTGCATTATGACTTTGGAAAATGGATACTTGATGATTATTATGATGTTTTATGTATAAAACGCACCTTTTTGCTATTTATAAAAAAACTGAATATATGAGCAATAATTCACTTCTTTGGCTTTATACCATTAAAAGGTCGAAGTTAATGAGTGATGTTAATAACCAATTGGTGTGAGGCTGCTTGGTTGGGTAAGCAGAGGTGTCCATAACAAGGTGTTTAATTTTGCATAAAAGATCAAGTGACCTCCCACTTAAGCCTAAAATGCTCAACTAAAAAAGTGTTTGAATGTGTCTTTGCTATATCTATATTCAATTTATATAAAATTGATTTTTGTAATTTGAGTTGAAGTTTGAAGAAGGCATAAGGTAAATTAAGTATAATTGTGATTCAATGTGAATGATTGGTTTCATGGGAAATAAATATTTGAACTAAATGATCAATCTATGCAAGTTTGCATAATGATCTTTATGAGTTTCTTGATATTTAGCATTATGCTTAAGGAGTTGATTTACTATATATAATAACCATATGTGCTAATCTATGATCAAACTTGAATTGGACAATATTGGTTATATTTGATTGCATAAGTTATGTTGAGATATTCAGTTAACCTTTAATCATTCTTAGAAGATGTTATTTTGAGTGCTTAAGTGAGTTGCTTGAGGATAAGTAAAAAAATTCAAGTTTGGGGGTATTGTTAATAATTAAAAATACATTAGTTTTAATGTATGATTTGTTATTTTTTTTTACCATTCTTTATGCATAAACCAATCCAATTGAGAACTACAATTAATGATTTTACATTCATAAGGATTTTGGAGCATATTAGAGGAACTTTGAGATAATTGGAGCAAAACG
>JAOXYD010106777.1:0-11578 GCA_028565735.1 Pinacopodium congolense
TCAGCCTGTCGTTAATGCTCCAGAATTGAAGGATCAACGGTGGTTTTTTCATCCATCAGTTGTGGGCTCCATTGATGATCTACCCACTCTTTAAAAAGTCCAAATTTAATCCAATTTCATCCTAAAATCCTTCCAAACTCAAGTCCTAATAACATGAATTGGATTATTCGTCAATTTGCTTCAGAATCAAACCTAATAACACTCCTAAATCCAAATCAAACACACTAAACTAAGGATAAACTAAGGAAAACATACTTAACTTTATTCAAACACTCTAAAAAAGGTTTCCACACATTAAATTAAGATCCTAATACACAAAGTAAAAAAAATCACACACAATTACCAAACTAACAAGGACAATTCCTAGTTTAATGAAGATTAAAAAGTGAAAGAGTCTTAAAAGACTCTTGAACTGAACTAGGCACATAAACTTTCACCCATTGGCCATTAACTTTGAAATTTGAGTGACCATTGATAACTTCAATTATTCCAAATGGATAAACCTTGATCACTTCATAGGGATCATTCCATCTTGATCTCAATTTTCATGGAAACAACTTCAACCTTGACTTGTATACCAAGACCTTATCACCAACCTTGAATTCTCTCTGAATGATTACTTATCATGCCACTTCTTGACTCTTTTCTTATATAATTTAGAGTTATCATAAGCTTCTAAGAGAAACTCATCCAACTCATTCAATTGCAAAAGTTTTTCTTCTTCAACCTTCTTTGAGTCAAATTTCAAAAATAAATGGCCCAATAGGCACAATTTTCCAATTTAACTGGCAAATGACAAGCCTTACCATACATCAACTTATAAGTAGACATTGCCATGGTTGTTTTATATGTAGTTCGATATGTCCACAGTACATCATCCAACTTTATTGACCAATCTTTTCTCGAGGAGCTAACGACCTTTTCCAATATTTGTTTGATTTCTCTTTTAGATATTTCAACTTGATCGCTAGTCTAAGGATGGTAAGGTGTAGCAATCTTATGGGTAACACCATACTTCAAAAGGAGGGAATCAAATTGCTTATTGGAAAAATGTGTACCCCCATCACTAATAATGGTTCTCGGTGTTCCAAATCTAGTGAAAATGTTCTTCTTCAAAAGGCAACCACACCATTAACATCATTCATTGGAAAAGTAACTGCTTCAACCCATTTACTCATATAATCAATGGCAACTAAGATGTATTGGTTCGAGTATGATGATAGGAATGGTTCTATGAAATCAATACCCCACACATCAAAGATTTTAGATACTAAAATATTATTTAGTGGCATCTTGTGTCTCCTAGAAATGTTGGTAACCCTTTGACAATTATCATAAGACTTCACATAATAAAATGCATCCTTAAATAGTGTTGGCTAATAGAAACCACACTCCAACACCATGTGTCCAGTTTTAGCAGGGTCAAAGTGTCCTCCATACTCCTTTAAATAACAATGACTTAGAATTGAAGGCACTTCTTCAGCAGGAACACATCTTCGAATTATTCCATCTGCATATATCTTGTAAAGAAAAGGGTCGTACCAAAGATATTGCTTTACCTCAAAAAAGAACTTCTTCTTTTATTGGTATGATAAATCAAGAGGTATCACATTACCAGCTAAGTATATCATTATATCTGCATACTAAGGTAAGGTAAGCATGGCTAGTAAATGCTCTTCAAGAAACACCTCCTTAATTTCTTGGTTTTCTCCCTTGTCCATTACGATCTCATCTAAGAAAGATAAATCATCTGCCAAAAAATTTTCTTTACCTTTCTTGTCTCTAATTTCATTGTCAAACTCTTGTAAAATGAGAGACCATCGAATCAATTGTGGCTTAGTATCCAACTTATTCATCAAGTACTTCAATGCAAAATGGTTCGTATAGACTATTACCTTTGAAAGAACCAAATAAAACTGAAACTTGTCAATTGAAAATACCACAGCTAACATCTCCTTCTCAGTAATGGTGTAATTCTTTTGAGCATAATTTAATGTATGACTTTCATACTAAATTGGATGGAAAATCTTTTCATGCCTTTATCCAAGTGTTGCACCAACTAAAGAGTCACTCGCATCACACATCAACTCAAAAGGAAGAAACCAATCAGGTGATACTAAAATAGGTCCACTAGTGAGCTTCTCCTTTAATAATTGAAAAGAATGCATACACTTATCATCAAAGTTAAGGATTGCGTCCTTGGTCAAAAGTTCAGTAAGAAGCTTTGCTATCTTAAAAAAAATCCTTGATAAAGCGCCTATAGAATCCAACATGTCCAAGAAAACTCCTTATTGCTCTAACTAAAATTTGCTGGTGGAAGTTGAACAATTACTTTTATTTTTGCTGGATCTACTTCAATTCCTTTATTTGAAATTTTATGACCCTAAACTATTCACTCTTGCATCATAAAATGGCATTTTTCCTAATTCAAAACTAAGCTGATTTCTTCACATCTTCTTAACACTCTCTCTAAATTCTCTAAACATGCATCAAATTATGTACCAAATACATAAATATCATCCATGAACACTTCAATGTAAGATTCAATCATATCTACAAAAATTGCTATCATACAGCGCTGAAAAGTGGCAAGGGCATTACATAAACTAAAAGACATATGTCTATATACAAAGGTGCCATATGGTCATGAAAATGTTGTTTTTTCTTGGTCCTCAAGGGTTACATGAATTTGCAAATATCCACGGTATCTATCTAAGGCACAATGAAAACTATGCCCAGCTAACCTTTTAATGAATTAATCAATGAAGGGTAAAGGAAAGTGATTCTTTCTTGTAGTGTCATTCAATTTGAGATAGTCAATGCACATATGCCAATGAGTAACTTTCCTTATGGCAATGAGATCATCTTGTTCATTTTCATAACAGTAGTTCCTCCCTTCTTTGATACTATTTAAACTAGACTAACCCATGTAGAGTAAAATATCGGGAAGATATACTAGCATCGAAGAACTTAACTACTTCGTACTTCACTACTTCCTTCATATTCAAATTCAATCTACCTTGTGGTTGGACCAAAGGTTTACTTCCTTTGTGCCATGAAGATTCTATATATGCAAATAAAGGTACCAAAGGTAGTTTGATGCTTTCGAAGAACTCTCAACAATTTCTCCTCCATCTTATTACTCAAAGACGATGATATGATCACAGGTAATTGAGATGAAGGTTGAAAAAATGCATATTTCAAATTTGAGGGAAGTGGTTTTAACTCCAAAGTTGGTGGCTCTTCAATAGAGGGCTTTGGAAGGGACTTAGGTGGTCGATCTAGAAGTTCAAACCTTCTAAATTGAATCCAGTTAAAAGTCTCCTTTCCTACTTCTAATTTTTCCACAACTTCTTTAACTTCCTCTTCCTCTTCCTCTTCTTCCAAAGAACTTGAATGGATTAAATCCTTTTACAATGCATCTGAGCCAAGATACTTGAATGAATCAATTAAAGTAGAATGAACTCTAATGAAGTTATATAAATTCAAGGTGGAGGGATGCTTCATCACTCGAAAAACATTAAGCTCAATCTCTTCATCTTGAAGTCTAAGATTGAGCTTCCCTTCATGTACATCAATCAATGCCCTAACAATAGCCATAAATGGTCTTCCTAAAATGATAGGCACTATACTATCCTCCTCTATATCTAAGACTAGGAAATCAATAGAAAATATGAACTTATCAACCTTGACTAGAACATCCTCAATAATTCCTCTCGAATATGTCACTGATCTATTAGCTAATTGCAATGAGACTGTTGTTGGTTTGGGTTCTTCTAATATAAGGGCATTAGATTAATACTCAGTCCAAAATACATCAAATCCCTATCAAATTGTAAGCTACCAATTATACAAAGAGTGGTAAAAGTATAAGGGTCCTTGAGCTTTGGAGGCAACTTCTTTAAAAGGATAACAAAACACTCTTCATTCAGCTTTACAGTCTCATATTTTTCCAACCTTCTCTTCTTAAACAAGATTTCTTTCAAAAATTTTGCATACAAAGTCATTTGAGCAATTGTCTTAGCAAAGAGAATATTGATATGTAACTTCTTAAACATCTCCAAAAATTTTCCAAATTTTTTGTTCAAGTGGGTATTCTTCAACCTTTGAGAGTATGGTATCTTAGGCTTATATGGTTAAACATTCAGATCAACAAACAACCTAGGTGGCTTATCTGAACTTTGTACCCTTATCTTCCTTTTCTTGTTTCTTTTCTTCCTCTTTGGCTTTCTCTCTTCTATCATGTTTTCTTTCAATTTTATATTCTTTTTTCACTTCCTCTCTTCTTTCAATAACTCCCTCTCTCTTCTTTTAGGTCTTCTTTTTTTTTTTTATCTTCTTCTTCACTCTCTATCATCACTTGCTTTCCTTTCTCTTTAGTCTTCTTCCTTTCATTCTCAACTTCTTTTTCACTTCTTAAGATAATCACCTGGTCATACTCTTTAGGATTGGCTTCAGTGGTACTTGAAAGCTTACCAAGTAGTCTCTTCTGTAAGAGTTATACAATTTGTCCAACTTAAGTCTCCATATTCTTAATTGATGCCTCGTGATTTTGCAGTCTAGACTTATTAGATTTAATATACTTCAAAACTATTTATTTAAAACTAGGCAATTTTCTTTTAGGTTGGTTAGCTCTAAAGCCAGGTGGAGGTACTCTTTGAGCATTTGCTTGAATTTATTGTGGTGGTTGCAGGTAGTTTTGGTTATTACTCTACGAAAAGTTAGGATGATTCCTCCAATCGGGATTATAAGTGTTTGAAAAAGGGTTTTGTTTTTACCTGTTGAAATTTCCATCATATTGGGCTTGTTCTGGTTCACAGACAAAATGACTACCTTCTTGACACTCTAATGATGCATAGGAGGTACTACCATAACTTTCACATTCCGCTCTTTGAGAACTACTACTAGCATCAGTCATCAAACTATCTAGCTTTTTTATTCAGTATTTACATTTGAGCTGCAAGAGCTATTAAATCATTAATTACATGAAAATTATGTGCCTTCTTTAAATGGCATTTAGAATTATACTGAAAAATATTTGTAGCCATATCCTAAATTAGATTTTAGGCTTCAGTCGCAGTCTTGCACATTAGATTGCCTCCAGTCGCAACATTAATGGTGCTATGATTCGAAAGTATCAATCTAGTATAAAAGATATTGACTTGCTGCCACATGTTAAATCCATGTCTTGGACACTTTGTAAGCATCTCCTTAAGTTGTTCCCATGCCTCATATAGACTTTCATTTACATACTTTATGAACGAACTGATCTTAGTATTCATTTTTTCTATCTTGGCAAGTGGAAATATTTTAGCAAGGAACAACTTCATTAATTCATCTCATGTAATAATGAAATCAGATTGAAGTGTTGACAAGCAAGTTTTCACCTTGTCTCTAATACACAAAGTGAAAATCCTAAGTCTCATTGCATTATCAAAGACCCCATTTCTTTTGAAAAGATCATAAACGTCAAGAAATTTTTGCAAATGTTCATTGGGATCTTCTAAAGTTGAACCTCCAAATTATAAGGACCTAACAATTGAGATGGTACTATGTGTGATTTCAAAGTTATTAGCATTAACCCTAGGCCGTATAATGCTAGCCATAGATCTACCTTTATTCCGTAAAGCTAAGTCCATTATAGTTGGTTCTCTATTTTCTACTTGAGGTCCTACAACTACATGATCCTCATAGTCTATCTCTACAAGTTCTGATTCGGTGTCACTTGATGTTCTTACTTCTACAAGATCGAACATAGTTGCATGGCTTCTTTCTTTTTCTTCCTCAACGTGCACTCAAGTTCTGGATCGAAGTCTACTAGCTTAGGATTGCATCCCTGAGTATGCATACAAGTTTAAATAGAAAACTAAAGTAAGGTGAATTATCAAACAAGACAAATAAAATAAGCAAAAAGGCAATAAAAGCACACCAAGTAAAATAAATAGCAAATAAATGAAAAAAAAATTTAGAAAAAATATATAAACAAGTTTTAAAAATCCTACAATAATTAAAACTAATTTTCCTAATATTAAGGTCATAATCCCCAGCAATAGCGCTAAAAACTTGTTACATTGGTTAGGTGACTTAGAAAATTTTAACGAGTTTGAAACGATTTTATTTTGAAAACCAACAAAATTTAGGCAAGTGCACCTATTGCAAAAGTAATATAGTGGAGTAAAATTAGGACTTCGAATGTCAATCCCAAGAGGAAAACTCTTAATTACTAGGTTAATAGGATTACAATTATCTAGGAAAATCTAAACAAAGTAATTAAAACCTTAAAACTGCTAAACTAGTCTAACTTGGCCTAAACACTTCAAAATGAATTTTTAATTGCTTTCAAAATTTTCTAAAAATTACCAAATGTGTAAATTATCTAAAGATTAGGTGATTGATGATTTAATTGAGTTTTAAACAAATTTTAGAGCTAATTATATTTCCTTAACAAAATCAAAACAAAGTTATGGTTAAGACTTTGCTTTATCTCCATTAAACTTAACTTAAATTTTGGTTATGCTTTAATTCTAGCCAATAGGTTTTAAATTCAAGAAAGTGACTTCTAGAACTTTAGACACATAACTCTAACTCTAAAAAAAAATCAAAATTTGTTCATTCATTGATTAATTTGTGTTGCTTATTGATTTTTCTAACAATTTAAGATGATTTCTCAAGCTTAACTTGCCTTAAACTCTAATCCTAGGTGGCATCCCAAAATAAGATATTTGAAACCTTCAATAAACAAAATACAAACCCTATAACATGTCTTTAAGCTCTCTTAAATCATACAAACACCAATCCTTAGCAATGAAAATGATTTAGCCACACATATTGTTCAAAACATAAAAAATATATACTTCAAACAACATGTCTTGATAGATCCAAAAATTTGAGCTATAAAATAAAGTTTAGAGGTTACAAAAATATCCAAGAAAGACTTCTAGATGCATCTTAAAATTCTAACTTGATTATGAACTCCATCAAATCTTTATTTCATCAATATTTTGTTTAAAAATCAAAGAAAATTCAATAATATAAGCATAAGAACATAACTTTGATTAATCCTAAAATGTAAGCAAATACACAAGTAATCTGAGTTAGAAACCCCCTGGATGTGATTCACAAACTCAAAAATATGTCTTAATAATAAGCTTGAATGATTAGAAATTCAAAAAACAACACTAAATTCAAACAGAAAGTGTTTGAAGCCTATGAACTAAGGAAGAGAGAAGGAAGAGCTTCTCTCTCACACTCTATATCTAATTTGCTATGTAGTCCGCACCCTTTGTTGTTTTCTTTGTGTTTTTCAGGTTATCTAGACTCCTATGTGACACTAAAAGAAAACAACATTAATGAACATCACACCCAATCCATAATTGTGGAGATTTGGACTTGATATTATTGACTACTCCATAAATGGCACCCTAGCCAACCTATAACGACACCATGTAACCCGCCGTTTATTTTAGAATGTTATCTCCTTCACCTTGGGGCTAATCATCTATCAATGACACCCTGTTCATCCTTAACTTTAGGGTTATAAACCTATATTATAGGTTGAAAAATGAGTCAAACTTTGATCCTTTTGCACAATTTCTCTAATTTTTATCGACATCCTACAAATGAAACAATTCAACGCATAAATTAACCAATTAAACAAAAAATTAGGGACATAATTCATTCAATTAATTAATCAAAATACAATCAAATTGGCATCTAATAGAATTATACCTCTTCCATCCATAATTTTGAGGTTTAGGTTGGGTCGCTAACCAATGAATTGTTAATAAGGAGTGTAAGGAGTCTCCCGAGTAACATATAGTCTAATTTAAGGGAGGAACTGAAGACTAAGTGGGAAGGAACTAGAAGAATCAATTAAGAAGAAGGTGGAGCCCCACAAAGAAGAGAGCCTAAAAAAATAATAGGAGAAAAGGAACCTAAGCCTTGTGTGCCACTACCATTGTACACTCCAAAGATCCCATTCTTACAAAGGTTGAAGAAGAATTAGATGGATGCTCAATTTGCAAAATTTCTAGAGAAGTTAAAAAAGCCATTAATCAACCAATCTTTTGTGGAGGCTTTAGAGAATATGCCGAAGTACACAAAGTTCCTCAAAGACATTCTGACTAATAAATGGACTTGGAAGGACAATCAAACGATGTCTTTAATGAAGAGTTGCAGCTCCATCATTACCAGCCATATGACCTTCAAATTGTAAGATCTAGGAAGTTTTACTATCCGTTGTGTGGTTAGTAATTTAAATTTTCTAAATGTTATGCTACTTAAGTGCAAGCATTAATCTTATGCCTTTGTTAATTTTTAGGAAATTGGAGCTTAGAGACATGAAATAAACATCCATATTTATATAGTTAGTAGATCAATCTATTAAGAAGCCAATTGGTATAGTAGAAGATATGCTTGTTAAAGTAGATAAATTCATCATCTCAGTGAATTTCAAGGTACTAGACTTTGAAGAGGATACCAACTACTCATTGATTCTTAGCAGACTATTTATGAATATTAGAAGAGCTTTAGTAAATGTCTATGAAGGGAAATTAGTCCTTAGGATAGGTGATGAGCAGATGGAATTTAGTATGGACAAGGCATTGAAGAATTCAAAGAAGGGCAATGCTTGTGTAAAGATAGATATTGTTGATGAGGGTGTGAAGGAGCAAGCAGAGCATGGTTATGAAGAAGTTGAGGTGAAAGATGATGAAGATCTTGAGAAGGGGGAGAAGTTGGGTGAGAAGCTAAAATGAGATTATGAAGAATAAATTCCCCAATTCCATTCTCCTTTGTGAAACCACCTATACTTAATTTACAATCCTTACTTGTACACTTGGGATATACCTTCTTAAATGAGGGGAAAACATTACCCATTATTATTTTTAAAACCTTAACTTTAGAACAAGAGGAGAGGGTAGTTAAGGCAAGAAAGAGGAGAATTAGTCTCAGTGGAGAGGACCACTTAAAATTACTCAATTCTATAAATAGGAGGCTCTTAAGTTGGAAATATTTTAAGAAAAAGTGTTAAAGGTGAATGGGCATCATGACAAGTTATACCTCGGAGAATTTCCACCAAAATAAAGGGAAGTGATCTCTTTTTTGTCTCCTGTTTCTTAAAGCCAAAATTGAGTATGATCAAGTTAACAACCATAAATTAGCTAAAATCATTAAAAAAACTAAATAAAGTGAGAAGAAAAAAATTATAAAAATAAAATATTTTATTGAAATAAAAATATAACACTAATATCACAATTAATTAATACTAATTTTAATTAAAATTAAATATATAAAAGTTTGAAAATTATAGTAACAAATAAATTGTGTTTTACAATTTTAAAAGGAAATTCATCATCAACAATTTTTAATTTTTAATTTTTAATTTTATGTAACAAATCATAAGGTATAATTTCTTTTAAAGTATTATAAAAAAATCATCAATGAATTATTTATTTTAAAAATTGAATTATATTAGAATACAGTCACAATTTTATTTTTTAAAATTCCTCTTTATATATTTAATATTTAACAAGAATTGTATACAATGTTATGATAAAATCTTAATATAAAAATTAAGAATTTTTCTTTTAATCATAAATTAAATATATATTATTTTTCATTAATTTTTTCACTACTCTAAATATTTGCTCTATCATGAATTAAAAATAAATTATTTAAATTTTCTCATATTTGAAAAGTACTTAATAACTTAAAGCTCTTTTTTTAACTTTGTAGTTAAGTCTCATTTTTCAAAAATCATGTAAGATGCATGTATTTTAATAGGAATATTAAATTTTAATAGTAAAATTTATTTAAAGAAAATAAGAAGATAGCATTAAAAAGGTCATCATTTTTGTTAATTCAACAATTTTATACTATCCCCCTTGCTTTTTTTGTTTTTAAAATCTCGAGTCTTTCCAAGCTCTCTCTCTCTCTCTCTCTCTCTCTCTCTCTCTCTCGCACACACACACACATACACACTCACACTCTCTCTCGCACACACACACATACACAAATACTCACACATATACACACACATTTCTTCATCTTTCTTCTTTTCTCAAATCACTCTATTTCTCACCTTTCTCTTACTTCTTTATCTTTCATTCCTCCTCAAAATACTTTATTTCTCACTTTATTCCTCACTAATTAAACTTAGAATAAGGCAATTATATCATTATTAAAGCACAATATGAAACTAA
Source organism: Pinacopodium congolense (assembly GCA_028565735.1). NCBI lineage: Eukaryota > Viridiplantae > Streptophyta > Magnoliopsida > Malpighiales > Erythroxylaceae > Pinacopodium > Pinacopodium congolense. The sequence goes on from JAOXYD010106777.1 coordinate 10,203, forward strand.
AGTGCAAAGGAGATAAGTTATGGATGGAGAAGAGAGAAGACTTGTAGATATGCAGTTGGAGTGTAGAGGGACAGTGTACATGCACGAGAGAGAGAGAGAGAGAGAGAGAGAGAGAGAGCATGAATTTGTAAAGAGTTATATAAAAGAATTTGAAATAGATGTAAAACCAATTAAACCATCTAGTTAGCATAAAATCAATTAGTTTTAATTCTTATAGGTTTTTATATAAAAGATAACTTATTAACTAACTTATTTCTAATTAACCCAATGACTAATATAATTGTGTCAAGTCATGCAACTAGAACAAAGGCTTCCTTGTCAATAATACTAAACTTTTGCTTATAATTTTTTACTAATAAATGCGCCTTATATTTATCAACCTTACCATTTTACTTCAAATTGTCTTGTAAACCCATTTCACTTTAATAGTCTTTTATCCTTTTGAAAGTTCAATTAGTTTCCAAATATAATTTCATTTTATAAATGCAATTTTTTCATTCATCACCTTTTTGCCATTTTGGATGTTTAATTATGGTCAGTCATACACAAAATTAGCTCAAATAAACCTATCTTTTAATGCATAAAATTATAATTTATTCAAGATCAACTTTTCAATAAGTTCACCAATCGCAACAAGTAATATAGTGGAGTATATTTAAGATTCCAAGTATCGATCCTACGAAGAAGTATATATGTGATTGTAAGTACTAGGTCAATTGGATTCCAATTATATAGAAAATTAAGGTTTTATAAATTAAGAAATTAAAATAAAATTACAGAACTAATCTAAAAAGCCTAGAAAACTTCCAATCAATTGTAAAAGAGTTTAAGGTTGCTTTTTCCTAAATTATTCAATTACAACTTTAGTGGTTGATGATTTAATTTATAGATTAGTGATGTCTAATGTAGGGTATCTTCACTCAATCAAGACAACGCTATGGTTAAGACACTAGTTATTTCTCTTGGTCCTATCCTGAAGTTTAATCATGCATCAGACTTAAGTAATAAGCCTAAAGTTCAAGAAGTTTAGTCCTAAAATTCCCTATTTTAGAACTGGCACCCTCATAACTAACCAATCTTTAGTTATTTCATTGATTTAAATCACATTGTTTATTGATTTTTCTAATAGTCTAGGTAAAGATTATCAGATTCTAGATTATCTAATGACAATATTTTAAGTGATCAATTTAGAACAATTATTAAACATTCAATAAACAAAGATTAATTCACTAATCTTATATTAATCATTAATTAACACAATTAATCATTAATAAACACATTTAACAACCTAACTAAACTGAAAATTAACATTAAATATAGAAATTAATCAAAGATTACAAAATAATTAACTTAAACATCATAAACCTTGATTAATT
>JAOXYD010106787.1:0-11577 GCA_028565735.1 Pinacopodium congolense
GATCATTGTGGTTTAAGTCTCTAGAATCGCGAGTGAAACGGTACCTGGCTGAGTAAAATGGCGGGCTAGCTAAGATGCCATTTTACTCCTGCAGAATGATATTTTAGCAACAAATCTGCCATTTTCTCCAAGTTTTTAGTTCCAATCTGTATAAACATGAATGTAAACAATATTTAGACACTTTAACATCAAATTAGAGCAATTAAACATTAATTTGGCATAAAATTGATATGGAAAGATGGTAAGTTCCAAACCTATCAATCATCCATCAATACATTTTTAATTTTCTCAATCATATCTCTAAATATATTTGTAATGTACCCTTGAAAATTTGTTGAAGCATTGCAAAGTCTAAAAGGCATGAGTCTATGAGCAATGGTTACATAGGAGGATATGAAGGTGGTATTTTCTTAGTATTTTGGATAAATGAAAATCTAATTGTAACCTAAATATCCATCAATGAAATAATAGAATGCATGTCCAGCCAGTCTCTCTATCATTTGGTCCAGAAAAGGTAATGGGAAGTGATCCTTCTTAGTCACCAAGTTGATCTTTCTATAATCAATACATACCCTCCAACCTGTGATTGTACTAGCAAAAATTAGCTACCCTTTATTGCTTTCCATCACTATAATTCCCCCTTTCTTGGGTACACATTGTATTGGACTTACCCATTAACTATCTAAAATGGGGTAAATAATTCTTGCATCTAAGAGCTTCACTACCACCTCTTTCATGTAAAGGTTCGATCTTCTTTATCTACTTACTTTTTTATAACCCTCTTTAAGATTTACCCTAGACATCACTATATTGGAACTTATTCCCCTTATATCTGTGTATTCTAAGAGTGTTTTTTGTCATTTTTATATTTAAATTTTATTATAACTTAGGCACATTCAGCATGCTTAAATTTTAATTTTAAGAAAGTTGTATTTAGTTCTATGATAAATTAAGGAAAGTAACCCATTGATGTAAGTTAGGGATAAAGAAAAATGAGTAGGTCTCAAAGACCAAACATTGGGATATCTAAAAGACTTAGGGAATTGCATATATAAGGTTCAAATAAAAGAAATAAACTTCAGTTAAAATCATTTAGACCTAGTGGTAAACCACTAAACTAGCTATAGTGATGCGTTTATATACTGAGAAAGTCCTCCCCTTACTCTTCTTTCACTTTTTGAATTTTCTTGAATGGCAAACCAAGCACTACTGATTGTTTAGATAGAGATAATTTAATTAATGCTACCTATATACTTTGTGGTGAGGAACATAAAACTATTTCACCTTTTTTCTTCAACTGCAAATTCTCCTCTTACATCTAGAGACATGTTAAAATACTTTGCAATTATTTTCCAACTTCCTTAAGTTTATAAGAAATTTTCTCTTGGATTTAGTAAGAAAAAAATTTGAGAAAAGGAGAATTACTGGTGATAAGGATCATTCTTTATGACATAGTACATGCTTTATGGAATGATAGAAATCTTAGAATCTTCTAAAGCAAGAAAAGTAGGAAGTTAACCTTTTGCAAGATATTTATGACTTGAATAGACTGTAGATTCTAGGTTATCACTTTACATGTAACCCTTCCCTTAGGTGAAAGTGGAGATGGATGATTTGAGAATTTGTAACCTCATCTTACTTCTCAGCTACTATTATTTACTCTTAGTCTATGTAAGGCTCTCCAGTTTTATGTTGCTTTTCTGATATATAGTCAGAGGAGTTTCAAGCTTATGGAAATGAGGTTGTAATAGTTAATGCTAAGCTAGCTGCTCATCATTGAGCTATAAGTTTTAGGCTTTTAGACAACAGTTGGCTCTATGATTACATTAATACTAGTGGTGATCTCCTTGCTTAAAGCCAGTTTCAACTTATAGAGGCAAAGGTTGCAAGGTAGTCATGCTTACTTAAATGGCTATAATTAATGTTTATCTCTAACTTTTGTGCATACTTTGCTAATTGTGTATTTCCTTAAGTCCTTATTGTATCCCCTGCGGAGTGGACTTTATATTTTAAATTTTAATTCATTTTATTTCCTTTTTCAAAAAAAAATGGGTTTTCTATTGCAGTGGTTTCTATTGAGATCAAATTAAAAAAATTGATTACCAAATGTAACAATTTAAGCCCTTTTTCTTAAAATAAAGTTAAAACCAACTTATCGGTAAGTATACCGATCATAAGTAATAGAGTGAATATTTTAGTCTCGAATTATCGTCCCACGGAGATCACTTATAATCAAGAGTAAGGAAAATGGATCACAATTATTTAAAGTAACCAAATTGAGAGATTAATTTAACTAAATTTACCAAACTAAACTAAAAGGCTTCCAATTTGGTAAAGAAGGCTAAATTTGGAATTTAAGGTTGCTTAATGAATTAAACAGTTAAGGAAATCATTTTCAATTATCTAAATGGATTAATAAAGGATCAAGGGACTTATCCTAGGGAAACTTTACCAAATTAAGACAAGGTTATGATCAAATCAATGTCTATTCTCTTACTTTTGAAGTTTAAGGTTTGGTCCACCCTTAAATCAACCAAAAGAAGGCCTAAAGTGAAAAAATCTTAATCTAAAAATTCATATTCTCATATTACTACCCTTAAGATTAACCAATCATTGGTCCTGTATTGATTAAAATCAAGTTACTTATTAATTTTCCAATGGATTAAGAGATTGGTCCTCTTCTTTCTCCACTTACCTTCTTAATCTTAAACAATTCATTCATGACAAGCTTTAAGCATCCTTAATCACATATAAACATGCATTTAGATCATCAACGAACCATTCGTCAACCACAAACATGTTCAGCCACTCATTTGAATCAAGAAAAAAAGAAATCATGCATATAACTCATTTTCTTTAATATATAAGCTTAAAAGTGGAATTTCAATACAAAAGATGGGTTTAGAATGCACCAAATTAAACTATAAATATGCCTTCAAGTCTAAGACACGTGATTGAGCCTTTAAATCTAAAAAAAACTTAAATCTGCAAAGAAAATCAAAAAATATGAAGAACACTAGTTAGGAGCCCTAAACTTTGAGAGAATCTGAAGTTTGATATGAAAAGCGTGTTTCTCTCTATCAAATTTTGTTGTTTCTGGCTTCCAAACTTTAATATATATGTCAACTACAACTGGGAAGCAACTTGTACAAGATGTAGCTAATAAGATTGAAGATCTGGCTGGAAACTTGTCAACTGATACTTAAACAGTGCTTAAAAGGAATAATACGGTAGGTTATGAAAGCATCGTAATGGTCCCTGTCCTCGAGAGTAAAACAACAGGCTATGAAGCACAACGATGGGTTGGCTGAGATCACTGATTTAGTCCAAATTTTAGAATTTTTGTTGCATAATCTCGAATTTTCTTCAAGTTTTGGCTTCCATCTACAATGTTAAGCATTTACAAACATAATTAAAAAACTTAGCAGCAAATTGGGATCAATGTAGCTTAAATTGACATGAATTGGCTATGAAAATGCTATAAATTCCTAAGCTAACAATTCTTGTACACTTAGCTTTTGCTTGTCCTTAAGAAAATCATGCAATTATCAAGTTTAACATAGCCTATAAGCATAGGAAAACTTATCCAATTCATCAAACATAATCAATGGACCAACTTCCTTGGGTTTTCAAAAATTGTACACCTCAAATATGGTATGTAGCCAATTAAGCATACTAAGACATAAATAACTTTAAATCACTTCATATTTCTTCAAATTCAAACTCAATCACACTCCCATTCCACATGAACAATGAATAATGCTAAAGCAACATGTATCATCTTTCAAAACCATCAAACATACTTTTTTTGTTAAAACTAAATCATAAAGCAAAAATGTGAGCTTTTTAGAAGCTTGGTTGAGAGGTCAAATAACCTTATTACACAAAGATGAATTTTTTGTCGTGAACATCTCCAGTACATCAATCAAATGACCTCACATCAATTGGCTACTAGCACCACTCATAAACGTCAACCAATTGGTTTAAAGCCAGCGAAGTGAAAAGAACTACCTCACTTATCTATTACTTTCTTTTTTCTTTTTTTTCTTTTTTCTTTCTTTATTTTCTTTATTTTCATTTTAAAATAAAGTAAGATATGATATTTTAAAATAAAACACATTTTGCTTTATAACTATGCATTTTAAACATGGAACTCATAATGATCAAAAGATGTCATCATCCAAAACATGAAATAATTTAAAACCATTTGATCTTTTAACATACTTAATCAACCATATAACACCTAAATGGGGCATAGTAAATGAAAACAAAAGGAAAAATGTCCAATGAAATGCATCAAAATTGAAAGAAATTTTCCACAACTTATAAATTATGTTGAAAAAGATGATGAAATGAGATACTTTAGGACAAGTTAAGCATTGATGTGAAATGTTTTATCCCTCCCCTACACTTAAATACAACATTTTCCTCAATGTTGAGAAAACAACAAGAAAGAACAAAATATGAGGGAAAAGGGAAAGAAAACACCCAGAATGATAAGATAATTTAAAGCTAATGCCATTAAAAACGGAATCACCACTGAAATCATACTTGAAAAATATCAACAATCTAGTGAAAGCAATAGATATAATAGCTAAAGACAATCTCCTAAAATAGATATCATGAATAAATAAACAAGGATCATTAAGGGCAAGCAAAAACCAAAAATAAAACACACTAAAGACTCTGAACTTAACACACAAAACAAACTACTAAAAGCTAAGAAGAATAGAGCCTAGAATAGGGAGGATTTAAAAAAGTAACAGTATAAGAACATTCCTTAACTGATCGAGGATAATATAGCTTAACTTGATGACCACTTACTTTAAAAGTGGATTGGCTTTTAGTATCTTCAAAAGCTCCATAAGGATAGGCTTGAGACTATTGACAAATGTTCCTCTATAAACTTTTCTTGAATCTTATGATTTTTGTCTTTTCCATAACTTTTTCATTCAGTCTTGAAAGATGATTGGCAATAAAGTTCTTAGTACCCTTCTTGTCCTTGATTTCAATATCAAACTCTTACAATAAAAAGACCCATCTAATCAATCTCAGCTTGGCATCAGGTTTATTCATCAAATATTTCAATACCGTATGATCAGTGTATACAATCACCTTTGAAAGAACTAAGTAAGATCAAAATTTGTGAAAGACATATGACAACCACCATCTCTTTTTCAATTGTCGTATAATTATTTTGAGATTCACTAAGAGTTCTAATCGCATAATAGATTGGATGAAAAATTTTGTTCTTCCTTTTCCCTAACACTATACCAATGGCAAAATCACTTGCATCGCACATCAATTTAAATGGTAATGACCAATCGGGTGAAACTAGGATGGGTGCACTAGTGAGTTTAGTCTTCATTAGTTCAAAAGCATGCAAACATCTATCATCAAACTTAAACACTGTATCCTTGGTCAAAAGATCAATAAGGGGCTTAGTTATCTTTGAAAAGTACTTGATGAATTTATAATAGAAACTAGTATGATCAAAGAAATTTCTGACTTCTCTAACTGAATTGGAAGGTGGGAGTTGAGTAATCACTTCTATCCCTTCAGGTTTACCTCTATGCCTTTACTTGATATCTTATGGCCCAGGATAATACACTCTTCAACCATAAAATGGCACTCTTCCCAATTCAACACCAAATTTGTCTCTTCGCATCTTTTAAGTACTTTATCTAAATTTTCTAAACAGGATTCAAAAGATGTGTCAATAATAGAAAAATCATCCATGAACACCTCGATGCAAGATTCTATCCTATCAGAAAATATAGCCATCATACACCTCTAAAAAGTTGATCAGATATTTCATAGTCCAAAAGGCATGTGCCTATAAGCAAATGTGCCATAAGGACAAGTAAATTTCGTTTTCTCTTGGTTCTCAAGGGCAACTAGATTTTTCAAATACCCATTATACCCGTTTAATGCACAATGAAAATTGTGTCCAACCAACCTTTCAATCATTTGATCAGTGAAAGGTAAAGTAAAATGATCCTTTCTAGTGGCATCATTTAGTTGTTTATAATCTATGCACATGAGCCAGCCAGTGACCTTTCTTGTAACTATTTGTTCATTATTCTCATTAGGAACCGCAGTAATATCACCTTTTTTAGGTACTACTTGAATAGTGCTAACCCAAGCTGAATCAAAAATGGGATAAATGATACCAACATCTAACAACTTGACCCTTTCATGCTTTACTATTCTTTCATGTTTGGGTTTAACCTTCTCTGTGGTTGAACTTTTAATTTACTTCCTTCTTCCATAAAGACCCTATATGTACAAACAGAAGGAATTAATCCTTTAATATCAACAATTTTCCAATCTATGGCTCTTATATGATTTTGCAACACTACTATCAACTCATTTTCCATATTCTCATCTAAAGATAAAGAAATTATGACTAGCAAACTAGATGGAGGGCTAAAAAAAACATACTCCAAATGCATAGCAAGAGGCTTAAGTTTTAGTTTAGGTGGCTCCTCTATGGATGGCTTCAGTAAAGGTTTGATCAGTTTTTCTAACAAGTCAAACTTCTAAAAAGGATACCAACCAGAATACACCTTTCCTGCATCTGATGCACTCAAAGCTTCTCCAACCTCTTCTTCATTCAAATCTAAAGACTGTGAATGAGTCAAAGGACCATCACATAATTCAACCAAAGGGACATTCTCAAAATGCTTAACTCCTGTAAAATTACAACAATCATGGTCCATTATGTGTTGCATTACTTGAAAGACATTAAATTCAATCTCTTGATCTTGGAGTCACATAATCAACTTACCACCATGAACATCAATAAGTGACCTAGCCATAGCCATAAATGATCGTCTAAGAATAATAGGCACCTTGCACTCTTCTTCCATATCTAACACTAGAAAATCCATAGGATAAATAAACTTATCCACCTTAACCAAAAAATCTTCAATAATTCCTTATGGATAACTGATAGATCTACTTGCCAATTGCAACGAGACTGTTATAGGTTTTGGCTCTTCCAACCCAACTTTTTAAAGATAGATAAGGGCATTAAATTTATACTTGCTCCTAAGTTCATCGAAGCCTTATTTGTTTGCAAGTCACCAATTACACAAGGAATGGTAAAACTACCAGGATCCTTGAGCTTAGGGGGTAACTTCCTTAGAAGGATTGCAGAATATTCCTCATTTAATTCTATAGTCCTGTAATCCTCTAATTTTCTCTTCATTGATAAAATGCCCTTCATAAATTTTGCATAGTTTGACATTTTTTAGATAGCTTCTGCCAAAGGGATATTTATATGTAATTTCTTAAACATATCCAAACATTTCCTAAACTACTTATCAAGGTTAGCATTCTTTAGCCTTTAAGGGTAAAGGATTCTTTGTTTGTAGGCTTCTACAATTGGATCAACAAAACTCCTATGGGGTCGCTCTTGTTCCTCATTTACTACTTCCTTACCTTTTTCATTTTCATTTTCTTTCTCTTCTTCCACCTCTTCTTTTTCTTTATCCTTCTTTCCTAACTCTTCAATTCCTACTTCTTTTCCACTTCTAAGGGTAATATTCTTTTCATATTCTCTTGGATTAGGTCAGTATTGCTAGCAAGTGACCTGGGGTACACTCTCGTACAATACTAGCTAATTGACTCACTTGAATGGCTAAATTCCTTGTTTGACCTTCAATTTCTTGTCTAGTTTCTTGAATATATCTAAACATAGTCCCATTCTTATTTTACCTTGCATTTTTTGTCTAATTTCTTGAATATATCTAAACATAATATCATCTACAGTAAACTTCTCTTGCACAACTTTATTTAGTCTAAAACCAGGAGGAAGGTTCCTTGGAGGATTGGCCGAAGGATTTTGATAATTTTTATTGTCACTCCATGAAAAATTAGGATGATTTCTCCATCCAAGATTGTAAGTATTGGAGAATGGATCTCCCTTTTGCCTATTAAATTGAACATATTGAGCTTATTTAGGATCCTGTGTAAAGGAATTTCCACCTTGACAATCCATGGATGAATGGGATGAATTACCATAATTTTCATGGGCTCCAAAATTTCAAAAAGAACTACCATCGACTTCATTATCTAAATTCTCCATTGCTTACTTAAAATAACCAATTGAGATGTTAATGCAATTGTGTCATTTATGGCATGAACTTGAAATGGCCTTCTCAAATTACACTCAGAATTATATTGGAAGATATTAGTTTCCATTTCTTCTACTAAACTAAAAGCTTCATTTGGAGTTTTCCTCATTAGATTACCTCCTGCTACTGCACTAATCATACTCCTAGTAAAGGGAATGAGTCTAGTATAAAAGATATCAACTTAATCACAAGAATTAAACCCATGATTTCGACACTTTGCAATAATTTCACTTTGCAATAATCTCATTTTCATATTAGGAAAAGAATAAATTTGATTCTTAAGTTTTGCTATTTCTCCTGGTGGAAAGACTTTGGCTAAAAACAAGTTCATAAGATCATTCCATGTTGTAATGGAACCAGGTTGAAAAGTATTCAACTAAGCTTTAGCTTTGTCCCTTAGAGAAAGAAGGAACAACTTAAGCTTGATTGCATCATCAAATACACCTTGACTTTAGAAGAGATCACAAACATCTATAAAACTTTGCAAATGATCATTAGGGTCTTCTAAAGAAGAATAGCCAAAATAGGAAGATATAATCATTAAAAGAAAGCTATGGGGAACCTCAAAATCATCATATTCTATCATACATCTAACAATGCTAGCCATAGGACGATTTTTATTTCTTAAGGTCAATTCCATCATTGTAGGTCATCTATTTTGTTCTTGAGGCCTAGCAACTAATTCCTTTTGATGCTCCATTTCTAAAGTATTTAAATCTAAAGGAATTTGGCTAAAGGATGTAGTGGTATTTGATTCTTTCTTTTGACTATGGATGGTTCTTTCAAGTTCAACATCAAATTCAAACCTTTTAGACTTATGGACTTAAGTTTGTACAAAAGATTAAAAACAAATAAAGAAGAAACAACTACTAAATAAAAACAAACACACAATTAAAAACAAAGAACTCTTAAAAAGAAAAGTAAATAACCAATATAAATAATATTTAAAAATATGAAAAAAATTTAAAATAATTGACACCAAAATTTCCTAACAATTAAATTACGTCAGATTCCCAACAGCAGCACTGAAAAATTATTGCGTTGGTTTCTATTAAGATCAAATTAACTAAAATAATTGCCAATTTTAAAAATTAAGATCTTTTTCCAAAATAAAGTTAAAACCAACTAACCGGCAAATATACCAATCATAAGTAATAGAGTGAGTATTTTAGACTCGAATTATCGACCCACAAAGATCACTTATAATCAAGAGTAAGGAAAATGGATCACAATTATCTCAAGAAACCGAATTGAGAGATTAATTTAACTAAATTTACCAAACTAAAATAAAGGGCTTCCAATTTTCCAAAGAAGACTAATTTTAAAATTAAGGTTGCTTAATGAATTAAATGGTCAAGGAAATCATTTTCAATGATCTAAATGGATTAATAAAGGATCAAGGGACTTATCCTAAGGAAACTTCACTAAATCAAGACAAGGTTATGATCAAATCAATGTCTTTGCTCTTACTTTTGAAGTTTAAGGTTTGGTCTACTCTTAAATCAACTAAAAGAAGGCTTAAAGTGAAAAAATCTTAATCTAAAAATTCATATTCTCATATTACTACCCTTAATATTAACCAATCATCGATCCTGTATTGATTAAAATCAAGTTAATTGTTGATTTTTATTGATTGTAGAATAAACTACTATTTACATTCAAAACCACAAGTATATAGGTCATAATTTGTAGTAAAGAACGGATATCGATCCCATAAAGATTGAGTTTAGACACCACTTAATCCAAGTTGAACTTTGTTTAAGGAAATAATTTAAATGCTAAAAACTGGAAAATAAACTAAAATTAATTAAACTAACAATAAACAACCAATTGAGACATAATCCAAAGCTTAAGATTTGGAGTTACTCTCTTTCCTCTTGCATTCCTGATCCAATTATGCTTGACTCAAGACTTTCTAACTCTTAATTACCCTCTCTCAAGAAGCAATTAATTGTCCCTAGTCAAATAGATTATGATTAATTATGCTATCTCTAGACTTACTAACTTTTCCTATTCATTCAATTAGATATTAAGCAATCTTATAGCTAATTTTAACAAATAGCCAAGATCTCTCTTCAACTACTTGCAAAAACCTAAATATTTATAAGTTCGTTGGGAACCAACTCTCATTACACTACCCAACTCAAATGCTCAAACTCACGTTCTTGGTTTATTGCATGGTATAACCACAATAAATATCACAAGCATCATATCATTGAATTAAAAAGAAAGGTTTTCACAAAATAGTTTAAGAATAACTCCTACAAAGTATTTAGCTACTCACAACAACAATAAACCCATCAACAATCATGTTTCCCATACAATAAAGTAGTAAAGAGTGTGGAGAATAAATGATATAAAGCCTTGAAGCTCTTCTCTTCAATTTTAGAATGCTGGAAAACAATCATGTTAATGTGTCTTGATGATTTCCAAGGTTGATTGAGTTGCCTCCTTTTGGTAGCCACCAAAAACCTCTTCCTTGCCTCTTCTTGGATGTTGTTTAATGAATGTTAGAGGCTCCTAAAGTTTAGATCCTATATATATATATATATATATTAAAAGGAGGGTCCCAATACTTATGTTATCACCATCGTGGCTAGTCACAATCGTGACAGAGAGTGATCATCCAAGGTTGGTCACTGCTCTTTTCCAACTTCCGACCCTCTTCAATATTTTGGCCATAACTTCTTCTGCTGACCTCCGATTGACTTGGAATTTAAACTGCAACCTCCTAACATGTTGATCTTACTTGCCTAAAAATTTCATAGCCATACGATCCCTAAAATTGTACTAATTCCTCATCGAAATCAGCTATACCACATTTGATACTGAATTTCTACTACCTTCCAACTTTCTGCATCCGCAACTCTTATGGTCATAAATCCTTTTCGGAAGTTCAATTGACTTGAAATTTGACATGAAAGCTCCTAACATGTTGACCTTGCACCCCTCTAAGTTTCATGGTTATTGGAGTTCTACAAGTTTTCCTAATAGCCTAACCAATTCATTTGCACCATAACTAAAATTGAAATCCTATTACTTACAAAACCAACAAACAAAGTGTATTAAACTATCCCTTACATAAGCTCAAAATCCACCCTTAAACACTAGACAAAATAAAGAAACACTTATATACTTCAAAGATCATGCAAAGATGCAAAAGATGAAATAAACTAAAGCTAAAACATATAAAGAAACATTTAAAACACCTAAAAACAACCTAGCAACATAACCTAAAAGCACACTTATCAATTTTCCAATGCATTAAGAGATTGGTCCTCGTGTTTTTCCATTTACCTTCTTAATCTTAGCCAATTCATTCAAGACAAGCTTTAAGCATTCAAATAAGTAAAAGACAACCCTTAATAACATCTAAACATGTATTCAAATCATCAAATAACCTTTCCTTAACCATAAATACGTTCAGCCACTCATT